>VRLP01005483.1:0-36425 GCA_009660295.1 Lophius piscatorius | reverse complement strand
CGAAATAATCAATTTGCCCAGGACTAACGTTAGAGTCAGATTCTTTTAAGTTGAGACATGCATCTGAATTCAGGGCTGATGGAATAGATTCTTTAAATTTTATTACAACCTCCTTCAGATATATTTCTAGCGTAGAAAGATTTTTCTATTGGCGAGTGATTTAGCATTGCAAATTCAATAGTTATCAAGCAGTGGTCCGATAGCAGAGGATTCTGGGGATGAACTACTAGTTTTTCAATATCAATGCCGTAAGTCAGGACTAAATCCAAGGTGTGATTGTGTGTGTGTGTGTGTGTACGCGTGTGTGTGTGTTCAGCATCTGTTTGTCTGCCTGAACTCGCAGGTTCTGCTCCATTAGAGACACACAGCAAGTTTCCATAATAGTTTTCTTCAAAACTATAAAAAGGGAGGCACTCAGGAGAGTTTCAGCTTTCATCAAATGCATGCTGGGAAATCTAATATATAAGTCACTTATCCATTAAACAGTTGAAATCAGAACACTCCATCTGTAAAATATCAGTCAGTTTCACTAAATGCCTGTTTGACTTATTTACAGTGAGCTTATTGAACCGTGCAGATGCATGATGGGTGAGTCATGATTCTGCTTGAACCCCCCCGAAGGTTTTACAGAGAAAAAGTATACATACTTACACAACACAGAAAAATATGGTGCTCTGAGTCGGAGCTGGAAGTGTATAAACCCTTAGATGTATTCACAAGGAAAAAAAAGGGGGAAATATATTGCTTTGCATTTTCTTGTACCTGTAAATTTACATAATTCTGTTTAGTAATCCCTCAAAAATAATCCTTCTTCTCAAACAGGAATTTCTAAATGATCATGGTTGATGCCTCATCTTGGTGGCCCCTCTGACCTGTGGTGTCCCCCAGGGCTCCATCCTTGGCCCCATAGTGTTTCGTATATTCATGCTGCCACTGGGTCAGATGATCAACAAGTTTTGTCAAACGCCACACATTTTTCAACCAGAGATAGTCTTTCAAAATGTTAAAGAGTTAATACACTTACTTAAATTTGATGAGCTGCGCAATTTTTCCCCCATCGCAACAATTTGCCCACCTCTTACAGGCCTTTTAATAAGCTGTCGTGATGGAGTCATTTTTCCTGCTGAGAGAAGATCCCAGTCAGATCCAAAGTTAATCAAAACATGATGAAATATACGGCTGATGAACGGCCCTCTCCGCTCACACCCCTCTGCAGTCGTCTACCGCGTGTTGACAGGCTGTCTAATCAAATTGTTCTGCAGGAATAATTGTGGTTCACGCTGATATTTATTGCTGCTGGACTAATTATTTATCACCTCCTGCCACAAACAGTGATGCACTTAGGGAGACATTTGTAGAGGCTCATCTGGGACCTCATTGATTATTTTTTACGTGTTTTGGGGACATTCCATCAGACTGATTTGTAGATGAGGCAGAAATCTGTGCGTGTGTGATTTCATGATGCTGTGTAATATTCCTTATAAGGAACATTCATTTGTAATAGTTTGCAAACTTATTTTTTAAGGCATGAGATGAAGAATATGCAAGAAAGTTAATCATTTTATTAACTGACAAATAACAATGAAAAACAAATCATCTCTAATCCTAAGCGAGGAAAAAAGAAAAAATGGAAACATCACAGCCTTGCCACTCATAGATGCCGTTCTTGCCCTGCATTTAGCCAGTTGCAAAGCCATGACCTTTGACCTCTATTGAGGTGAGGGAGGCTTGCAGTTCATGTTTTCTTTATATCGTTTCTGATTTGTTGAATGAGCCTTTGCCGCGCCTCTTAAGCTGGCCTTACACTGTACGAGTCACGGCCGTTTCATTTCTACTCACACTTTATGAATCAAACGTTTGCGGATGCTCACGATTGGTGTGCTAACGCTGTGCGATCTGATCCACTCCCCGAAACCATAAGTGCTCACACTTAAGTTGTCGTTATTTACATTTGTCAATAAAGTTTTGTCTGAAAGGTCTGAGGCCCAAAAAATGGTTTGTTTGTTAGCAACATGCTAACAAGACAGAAACGACGGTCTTGATTATTTTTTGCTATCTTGTGTGCAGAAACAACTTTTTTTAAAGTTGCCGGCGTATCTGGTCTCGTAGGTGTCTGGAACGCTCTGGACTGTATTGCTGGTCTATTTTGCGGAGGGAATTGTGGGTAAGCGACCTACGTCTGTTTGTATAGAGTGTTAACTTTAAAGCAAATCACGCTCTGACCTCTTCATCCTTTCTTATCAGCCACAAACTCAATTTCCTACTGTATGACTACTTATAACTTATTATTTTTATTATAACAATGCGTCGTGTCACTATGGCAACTCAGACGCTCCGCCCATTTTCAGCGAGCGAGCGCAGCGAGAAAAGAAAGCGCTGACGTCAGCCGATCCGGGAATCGGGTTTGAATCGCACAGAGTACGCCCGGCTTTGGAGGAACTCTGCAAAAGTTAGCCACCTCGAGGAAGGTTCTCTATTGTTCCACTGTAGATGATGTGTCGCTGTGGATCTCTGGAGTCCCACAGTCTTAGAAATATCTTTGTAACCCTTACTAGACTAATGTGTTTCAATCAATCCATGTTTGATTTGCCCTAGAGCGATACTGGTGAAACACGCCAGCCAACTTCCTGCTTCTGAAAATGCTCTCATTAAGTCATCATTCGGGTGAACAGAGCTGGTAGTCTTCAGATCTGGCTGGGCCAAACCAGTTTCATCCGGTTGTTTGGAAGAAGGCTGGAACTTATGGCATTTAGTTTCAAGTGTTTGATCAGGCTGCATTTGTTATATGTAACATTTTGATGGAGATACACACATGAAAGGTAGGGTCCGATATTCTTTAGTGCACACAGCATAAAACCTTCAAATTTATTTCTCATGTTTCAAAGGGAATAAATTTGTTAGATTTTAATGAACCGGTTCTTTCCTCTCTAGAGCCACTTTTCCCAGTAAAACGCTAATAACAGGAACGTTATTATTATTATGTCTTTCATATTATACATTTTAATGAATGGGTCTGTCTCAATGAGGGTGGCATTAAACGCTTTGTTATAATCTTTATATATATATAGATATATATAGATATATATATAACAATAATAATAATAATAATACATTTACAAACAATGGTTTGTAAACTACTTCCAAACCATTTATAAACCGTTAACGGGGGCAGTCTTATTGTTTAGTTGTAGTGAATATCATATCACTTTCTCACTGGTGCTGGAAACACAAACCCACTCCATCGCATCGCATCGCTTTAACCCAGTGTAGCGCTGAACACCTACTAAGAAAGAGAAGGAGGGTGCTGGAGCCTCAGCCAGTCTCCCCAACAGTAATGACGGATATGCATGATTTATGACCAGTCACAAGAATGACTGCTGATGCAGGAAGTCCTACCTCCTTTATGTACGCTAGCGTGACAAACGGCGAGGACACAGATCATAGAGCGTTTGACTTTGATGTTGTTTGCGGTGATTTATGAGCCAAACAGTAACTATTTATGTTTGTATATTCTTTATATAGATAAAGGATCTTAATCTTTCTGACACTTTTTCGCTCGTATAACTCAGCGGCTCTCAAGCTTCTTTCAATAACATCCACCTTCTTTGACTGATTTTTCTGTCTTTCCTCAAACTAAAGATATCCGAAACCGCGCCTCGCCATCACTGAACTTCAGATTAGTTACTGACAAACACATGTTCCATTGTACGGTAATGGAGTGGACGCACCTTACAGGTAATTTAGTTTATAATGCCTCAACCCAAAACCTATAATTACAGTATGAGTATCCAAAAGGGAAGCCCAAACCAAATTCCAGTGGAAGTTGACTAATCTCTGTTACACCCCTTTATTTTCAGACCTTGTTATATCAACATGCGTGCTGAGGCTTCGGCGAAGCGGCCTTCATCAGAGCAGAAAGGGAACGTGAGATCAGACAAGTTATGACAGGGTTCCTCCTGAGCTCACAGCAGTTCTATACTGAGGCTTTGATCCTCCGGCGAAAGCATACTTGTTGATTTCCGTGAGACACGGAGTCATCAGTTGTCGGCTTTTGTTTCTTTGTCATCGCAGATATCCCTTTCATATTTCTGCTTTTACTCACTGAGCTCATTTTTTCCATAATAATTTCTTTTATTTGTCAAACATTTCAATTGATTAGAATATGTCTTCCGGGGAAGATATAATTATATTGTTTGCAAAAGATAATAACTTGTGCAGTCAAGGTAATTATCTTGTTTGCGCAAGATAAATTCAGCATGGCAAAGGTAGGCCTATTCTTTGAAAACCACAAGTATAGCTGCTGTTATAACATGGTTCTGAAATCTTTTTTAGTCTGTTTAAAGGACTTAAAACTTTCCTTTTTAGCAGAACCTTTAACTTTAATCAACATTGCTGCTTTTTGTCATGTTTCTATAGAGCTATTATTTTATTTTTTTATTGATGCTTTTATCTGCTTTTACTTTGCAGCACTTTGAGATTTGATCCAAATGTAACGTGCGTTATAAATTAAATGTATTATTATTATTATTATTATTATTATTAAGCACATGCTTGTGTTTCCGTTTGCTGCTTTCTGTATTTGAAGTGGACTTATTTTGAAGGATGTCGGTCGGCATTGTGTGTGTGTTCTGAGCTGATGATTGTGTGTATGGTCCATCCCCCTTGCTCTGTGTTTCTTAAACCAATAATACGGCATTTCAAAGTGAAAATAAAACCTTGTGAGCCCTGGTCAGTCCATTATATGTTATATGTTTTTTTGCCCATGAAGAGTCGCTCATGGATTCACAGTAAATCCTCTTGTCCATACAAAGAAATATAGAATTATATTTTTTCTGAAGGGACCTCAGGGTATATGGGTCAAACGACCTGGCGGAGCATATTGGCTGAAGGTTCTGGGTTCCCCTGTGGGTCGGTTCTGGCTCAATCATCTTTGACCCCAGTCCTCCAGGCCATCCCCGGACCCCCGTCCTCCCTGCAAACAAACCTTTTACCTCAATCATACTATGTTTTATTTGACTGTTGCGTTACGATCCCGACCAATCCAGCGGGTTTATCCTCAGCCGTGATGGTATTATGAAGACAACCTCGATCCCACTTATCCGTTCAACCACGGTTAAGATAAATGCTCATCACTTCAGCAGGTATTTGATTTGACACAAATGTTTACAAGAACCTCTGTTAACTGGGTCAATCTCGCCTCTGTGTTTCTCTGTGTGCTCAGATCCCCAGGATGTGGATGACGAGCTGGTGGCGTTGGCTTCACTTGGGTTCTCCGGCTGTCTGTCAGGCGTCCGCTTTAACTCCATCAGTCCTCTGAAAGCTGCTCTGCTGCACCCTGAGAGCCCGGTTTTCATCACCGGACCACTGGTGCAGTCAAGCTGCGGCTTGGCCGCCCCACCCAATCCCTACGCAGCAGAGACCACGCACTCTTTATCAGGTACACGGAGAAGACCGGGCCCTGGCATCCCAAACCAGACCTAAATATCATTAGGTGGCCGCGCCCCCTCTCCCTGTGAGGGCATCTGTCTGGTGTGCCGCTAATTATATTCTCAGAGCTCCTCATTAGACTTCCTCACGGGGTCATTAATTATCCTCCTCAGTAAGCAGACGGAGTAATGTCACCCCGACAGACGAGATGTCAGACAACTCTAGTCAAGACCTGTGAGCCCGGTTTGAGTCGTTCAACAGGAGCTCTCATCACGGACCGACGGTTCTCGCGCTAACTCTACCTTCACTCTTCTCTCACGTTGTTTTTTTTTTTTCTGTGTATCAACTTTTTTTGCTTGCAATTATTCTTTTTTCCCTTTTTCTGGGTTTCTCTTCACAGACCAGCCTGGTTCGGTGGATCTGGGTCAACCTTTAGTCAACGCCATCAGGAGCGCGTCAGCTCTAATCGGAGGTAATACAATCCATCCCAGCAGGAGTAAGAATCCAGATCAGGATTTAGACCGAATGAAAAGTGGTAGTTCGGTCAAAGCGCCGAGAATTGTGCCTTATTCCCATTTTATTCATTATTAAGGTGTCGGTTTGGAGTTTGGATTTAAATTTTTAGGATATGAGGAAGCAGAGTCAAAATAAAAAAATTCTCTCTAACGATCTGCTGCATTGATATTGTTAATGTTTCATTGTTAATAATTTATCGGCCTAATGTGACTGAAAAGTGTTGAATTCCTTCCAGTAAAAAAAATATTTTATAAAGAAACACAGACTAACCAGCTGGAACCAAGAAAAAAAGCATAATGCACACACACACACACACACACACACACACACACACACACACACACACAAATGCAAAAACACCTCCCTTTGGTGAGGGATCGGAAAAGTTTGATCTTATTAAAAGTTGAATCTTATTATCCTATCAGGGCAGCTTCCCCCTGCAGAGCTCTCAGAAAGAAGTAGTCTAATAAATAATAAAGTCTAGAGACAGAATGGTCTTATTCTGTGTTAAATAAAATAAAAGCAGGAGGTCTCTCTCACAAATATTAAAATGAAAGCAGAGCGTGTAGTCCAATATCACATACAAACAAAGGAACCCGCCTAAAGAAAACATCCAAACTGGAATGTAAATAACGAAAACAGGAGCAGCTAAAATAAATGTGAACCGTTTGGATTTCTCTCCACAGGGAGGAATTCTCATTAGAAAAACAAAGATCAATCCCCCTTTGATGAAGGATAACCCTCCATTAGAATATAATCAAACAATCATCAAGACTCAGTATGGTTCTCGCTGGGGGGCCCGTTCAGGTGCTTTAAATGCTGACTATAGATTTTCCAGTTCTCCACGGAGCTGCTGGAGTCTTCCTCAGACGATGGCTTCGATTCAAGCAGTGTCAGGGAATGATAAATGCCTGAGTTCCTGTGTCATTATGATGAGACCTTTGGCAGGAGTGTGTGTCACACTGTCATGCACACCAGTCAGCCATAACATTATAACCACCTACCTGATATTATGTAGGTTTGCCGTCTGCTGTCAAACCAGCTCGGACCTATCGAGGCATTGAGTCCACTAGACCTCTGAGGGTGTGCTTTGGAATCTTGCACCAAAACATTAGCAGCAGATCCTGTATGTCCTGAAAGTCACCAATGGGGCTTCCATGGATTGTACTTCCGAATAGATGCCGGATTGGATCGAGATTTGGGAAAATTGAAGGTCAACTCAACACCTTGAACTCAATCCTGAACCATTTTTGCAGTGTCACAGGGAGCCTTATCCCGCTGGAGGAGGCCATTGCCATCAGGCTAATATTTTTTCCATGAATAGTTGTACTTGGTCTGTAGTAATGCTTAAGAAAGTGGTACGTGTCAAAATAATATCCAAAAGATTGGCGGGACTCAAGGTTTCCCAGCAAGTCATGGTCAGAAGCATCACATTGTCTCCCTCAGGTTGCATTCCTCCCAAAGGGCCTCTTAGTCCCTTTTCCGGGTTAGCGATGCACTAATGCCAGGCTACCAAGCCTACTTTTCCATTGATACGTGGTCCTATTCTGATGCTGACCCGGCCATCGGAGATGGAGAGGTGTCAGCATGGCCCAACCCTGAAAGTGGGATCAATATGTGTTCTGGCAACTTTCCATCAGAACCAGCATAAAACTTTACATCAATTTGACCTACATACATCTTTTGTGGCCCTTTGCCCTTTGCCCTCATCATGCATCAAAGAGCCTTGGGGGCCCATGACCCCATCGCCAGTTCACCAGTTGTCTTTCCTGACACCTCTTTTGGGAGCCATTAACTATTAAAAACTGGGAACATCCAACCAGATCTGCAGTTCTGTAGATACTCAGACCCAGTGACCCGGTCAAAGACCCTTTCCTGCTTATAACACATCAACACTGAGGATATAATGTCGTCTTTCTGCCTAATATATCCCACCATCTAACAGTTTCCATTATAACCAGATAACCCTCAAAAGTCTACCGTCCCCTGTCGGTGGTTATAATGTAATGGCTCATTTGTGTAAATGTGAGACAACAAAAATGCTCCACCTGCTGACAGTCTGCTTCACGGCGCTGCTAGAGATCACACACTCCACAGGATCTGACTGACAGAGTGATAAAATGGTGCTGTTATCAAGAACACAACAGGAAGTAGAAAATAAGCGGTTCTTTCTGTGTTTCAGGGGTGATTGCTGTGGCGATATTTGTCACTGTGTCTGCATTGGCAATAATTGCCAGAGTCATCTGTAGGAGGAAAGAGACGTACAGAAACCAGGAAGTCAAAGAAGCTCAGCCTGAAGACGGCCACGAGTTCCAGTTCAGCCGCCAGGTGGACTCTCAAAACCAGAACTACTCGCTCCCTCCCACTGAAACCCAAAAAGAGTATTTCATTTAGAAAGAGCGCTGACCTTCCCGCCGACCTGACAGGACAGGATTCAGCCAAAGGCCAGAACTTTACCACACACCCAGAGCCACTGGCACCAGTGACTCAACCAGATGTGAAGAATAAAACTGAACTATTTGTGATTTTATTTTTCAGTGTTCTCCATGCCTTTTAGGATGTAAATATTTAAAATACGTGAATGTTAACTCGTGTGGCTTAAGACAATGTTTCTGCTCCATAATGAAATGTTTGACTTGATTTAATAAAATGAAACAGAAACTTCTAGACGTGATCAAGACGCAGCTAACGTAGACTTTTGGACCCACGATTAATTTATATATATAAAAAAAAAGAAGAAGCACGCACTTTTTTTCTATGAGGATGAAGAACCTCCTGTGAAACGTGAGATGTCACAGCCATCCCATGTGTGTCAGAAGACAGATTTGCCTTGCTTGTTTCACATCACTCACTACCTAAAGCTCAGCCATGTTGTAGTCCCACCATCAAACTCTGCTGTATATGAATCCACATTTAAAGTCACTTGAAACACTTCCACGTCACACGCTTGTCTTTGAGAAGGTGGGGAGGCTTTTATGTCACTCACTGTGTGCTTTCTTTCTATAATGAGAAAAATAAATGATTTACACTAAAACTGACATTTGTTTTTGAACTTCCTGTCTGTACTATTTCCTGCAGTGAGAAGCCCACCACAGACCTTCACTCTGGGCCCATTTACACTGTTTCAGCTAAAAATAGAGGGTTTTTCCACAACATTGTGGAAACAGTTGTAATCCAGAAAAACAACTAAAAATGCCGTTGTATTCATGCAAAGCCAGTAGTTGGTGGTGCAACTCTTCAACATTGACCTTAGATAATAACACCAGCTGCTCGATGATGATGATCATTACTATGATTTTTATTATTGGAAGTAATAATGGTATCAATATTATGACAGAAGTCATAATTAAAACTAATTTCAATCTTTCTATTACATGGTTGCCATTATTGTTGCTGTAAATGTCTGTGACTGTTTTTCCCTTTGTCCCATTTTGCTTTCCCTCTTTCCCTCTCTCTCTCGCCCTACCGCTCAACCTGAGTCGGGATCCGGTCAAGGTTTCTGTCTGTTAAAGGGCAGTTTTTCGTCTTGCAAATGCCGCCGAGGGTCTGCTTTTATGGGAGTGGGTCTCTGTAGAATAAAGACCACGGCCTTCACCTGCTCTTACCTGATCACCGTGACGGTGCAGCATCTCTTCAGTTTCCTAGAGGGGTGATGATGGACTATACTACGTACGGCGCCATTGTAGTGATTCTGTGCCTGTGTGGCGATTAGTCTAAAAACGTAATAACCATGAACAAAGTCAGGCGGCGATGTTAAAGTTTTCGCAAGGATGGTTTTTTTGTGAGATTACATGGAGATTGGGAAGATGGATGGAAAAGTTTGAATTTTTAAGTCCCTAAAATGTCATTATTATCAAGTTAAGGAAAGACCAAACTGCAATAATAGTTGCTGTTTCATACAGGAGCCGTTTGAGCTTGTGTGGCGCCCTGCACCAACCTCCCTCTCAAAGGAAAAAGACCAAAATACATATTCCAGATCCCCAGCAGCAGCACAACAGGAGACAATTATGTCAAGTAGCCAACCGTCCTCTTGGTTTAATTGCCTTATCATTTTTGAAATGACTTTTTATTAATGCATTACTATAAATACAAGCACTGGCGTAGTTTCATATTATGAAATCGTTTATTATATGTCGGCCCAATGCTTTAATTTAAGTGTCAGTAGCATGCTATAATATATGATATGTAACATAATTCAGATTAATAATTTTCACTTACTTTGTAGAAAGATCAAATGAAACCCAGGGTTTGTATAATACAACACATGAATACAGATTTATTTACCCATGTTTAGTGGTTTGCTCATATATCTGACTCACAGCTTGAACTTAAAAATGGAGCTCAGATAAGGATCCCTTTTGTTTGTAATTGTTAATATTAGCAGACTTTGGTTCTGAAAAAATAACCCAATAATGTCAGGTCTGTCTTGGTATATGCATCCTCACATGTTCTGATCGTTTACCCTTCCCCATCTCCCACTTCTGACTGTGGTGTTCGATTCCTCTCTGCAGGAAGGAGCTGACCGTTCACAAACTGGTGGAGCGTCTAGTCTGACCAGCTTGGCGTGATTTGCAGGATGAGCGATAGAAAACCGATCAGTGATGTCAACATTCCGATTTCATTTCATTTTTCTTATTAATGCGTGGGCCATGCCTTCCCCGGGAAAGATGCCCCCCTGGGCCGCGCGGCGCCCATGTCGGCCATAGCTAAATCCGCACTGGTTTCATGTAAAATTTGTTTTCTGTGGCCCCGCAGAAACAGGCTTTTTCAACTGCAAAAATCTGTTATTTCTTTGGTTGTGTTTAGTTTTTCAATGGGTAGAGGGAAGAAATTAGATAATAAAGGAGTTGAAATGTTTTTTCAGCAATGCTGTGAATCATGGGAGGGATTCTAAAAGAGATATTTTTCTTTTGTGTTTGTCAAGAGAGAAAAATTGCTAAAGCAGTGCTGCTTTGTGACTTGGTTTTCAAAAAAGCCCGTTTGATTTGAACCCAAGGACTCATGGCAAAAAAAATGGGAGGGAGACGGGACTCACTTTTCTTTGAAATCAATTAATCTGAACCAAAAACAGTGACGCCTAATCTTTGAAAAGGTTAAAAAGCTTTCAATACATGGATTCTATCTCAACATCCTTCAACTCCCAGTCATCGGGAAATGTAAAAATGTAGCAGCACATGGAATTATCAAGGCTGGTGTCAGCTGGCAGACCTCATCTATTTCTGAACATCCTAAACAAAAGAAAAAAAAAAACCAATTAAACTCAATAAAACGTTATATATCACACACTCCATTCCTGTGCCACAAATCATATTCAATCTGATCAACTGGGGGATCAGTATCTTGCTCATGGACACTTTGACATGTGGACCACAGTGGTCGGGAATCAAACCATCGACCTTCTGATAAGTGGAAAACCGCTCTACCAACTGAACCGCTGACACAACTTTATGCATAATACGTGGGTGTATACTTCATCCATGTCTGCTCTCGGGCTTTCAAGTATTGCCTGTTCCTCAACAACAGGAGGATCTTTACCTCCAACAACCTCAACAAAAACATTTCATTCACAGAAGAGAAGGAAAAAAAGAGCAAAGAGGACCAATTTATTCCAACAGATGACGTGTGAAAATGATTCATTTATAAGCCTTTTGCCGAGACTCTTTAGGGAGATTGAGATAGAAGGGTTTGGGTGACCAGAGCAGCAACTTGAAATATCCCCCCTCTAGAGTCTGGAGACTGGTGGTGGTAGCTGATGACTCTGCTGAGGCTGATGAATGATGACACTGATGGATCTGTGAGGACTAGGCGGAGATGAACCTTTAAAGCACCTTGAATTGCATGAATATTGTTTGAAAGGTGCTGCATAAATTAAGTTTAATCGATTAATCCAGTGTCCAATTTGCTCAGTTCCAAAGTTTTGCTCAGAGAGATTTGTCTACCTTGATCGTTCACAGTTAGAATGACGCGTGACCTTAGTGGTTTCATTTCCTGTACAGAATCCAACTGCAGAGCAGCGTGGTGACCTAGTGGTGCCCAACAGCAAGAAGGTAAAGACCCGATCTCACTCATGTCAGCTTTAGGTCACAGACCAAATAAATGTGAACACATGTTCCTTCTTGGAGTAGCGCTCGCAATTTCATCACAACAGATGATCTAGAGCGTGGCTCGTATACAAGAGAACCGCCATGGGTCATTCCAGCTAAAGTCATTTCGTATAATGAATTTTCCGTACTTAAAGGGTTTCATTCATGCTTTTGTGCATTGTTTCTTTATTTTTTTTAATTTATTTTGGGTACAAATAAAAGCTTTTCAATGCAAATCTTACAGGAGACCATGTGATTGGATTTAAATATATGACTGTGACAGTCAAGGAAAAAATCTAGAATCAACTTCTAACCACAGAGTTGATACCATCAGATATTCACAAGCAATTTTATAAGAAAAAAAGAAAAAACGATCGATATGTTCGGAAATGTTAAAATAAGCGGTATAACGGTGCAGTAGAGAAGAGTCTCCAGTATATGTTCCAAACCTTTATTCACATTTGGATACAGGAGGGGGACGACGGTGGAGAGGAAAGGAGATTAATGAGAAAGAGAAGAGGAGCAAATATATCTTAAGATAAGGAGGACAGTCCAACTCATCATTCCGGCCATTAAGTGGAACCTATTCCTCTTTTCGGAACAGTTCACTCATTTATTAAAACTCCTGCCATCTTAGACTTTTCTGAGGTCTGGGTACCTAAGGCTCTGAATGAGGTTGAGCTGTTTTTGATAATGAATGAATGAATTGATGAATACATTTCCTGTGTTGATTAAATATTTGTGCACAGCAGTTCTCGCTCCGTTTTCTTTTGCCAATAACCAAATATTGGAAAAAGAAAACTGAGAGAGAGAGCGTCGTTGGTAATATTCTCTATCAGCTGTATTGTGGGTAATTAATCCTTATCTGAGCGTGCATCCTTGAAATTATCAGCTTTTTGCATGATGTCACAGTAATTACTTCCACCACACTTGAAGAAGTCTTGCGGTCTAGAATGTTCTTCCCCATCTCAGAGGTATTTTCTCAATATGACGTAGTTAAGAATGGTTTCGGTTCAATACCCTGAGTGACAAAAATGATATAGAGGAATGCATGTACTCGCCTCATTACCACCAATGAGGTCCAATTAAGAAAAGCCCTTAACAGAGTCTGAAATCTTGTTAACCCAAACCTAACCTGACCTTGACTTTAGTATCAGTATATTAATACGTCATTTAATTGTACAGATAATGTTGAGTTGAAAATAAAGATACCAAACATTGTTATGTTTGTCATTGAATATTGTTTATACAGACTTAGGGTGAGGTAAGCAGTAGGAGTGACAAATGGGTTCAAGGTGGAGATGGGACTGCATCAAGGCTGGGCTCTGATCCCCCTCTTATTTCCTATGGTGATGGATAACATTTGAAGTCAGACAGGAGTCTCTGTGGACTGGGATGTTTGCGGATGACACTGTGATCTATAGTGTGAGCAGGGAGCAGGTGGAGAAATATCTCCAGAGAAGAGGAATGCTAGTCAGCTGCAGCAACACAGAATACACATGTGTGAAAGAAAAGGAGGCATGTGATACGGTGAGGATGAAGGTGCAGAGGTGGAGAAGGTGCAGGAGTTTAAGTGCTTGGTGTCAACTGTTCAGAGCGACATGTGGAAAAGAGGTGAAGAAGCGAATGCAGGCAGGGTGGAGTGGGTTGAGAAGAGTGTCAGGGGTTATCTGTGACAGAAGAGTAGCTGCAGGAAAGAAGGGAACGCTGAGCCCAGCTGGTAGTGAGAGCAGCTCTGCTGGATGGTTTAGGATGGCAGTTTTAACTGAAACGAAGAAGGCAGAGTTAAAGATGTTTAGATGTTCTTTATGAGTCATGAGGATGAACATGACCAGAAAAAAGCACATCAGAGAGACAGCCCAGATTAGACGACAAAGTCAGAGAGGCCAGATTGAGATGGCTTGGACATGTGAAGAGGAGGGATGGTTGATCGGATCATCGGACATGGATCTACCAATCTGGATCGGTGTGACAGAGGAAGGAGTAAGGGACAGGGCAAGATGGAAACAATCACAAGAAAAAGAAGAATATGAAGGCTTAGGGTTCAGGTTCATGTGACATTCATCCTCAGCTGCTCAACACATTAGTCTCCAGTTAGACTTGGTAGCAACTGATTGTTTCTTCAATGTGTCCCTTCATCCTCTCACACAACCTGGACTCCTAAATATTTAGCGGTTAAAAAAATAACATGCAACATTTGCATATTAAGAGAGGTATTTGTCTCGCACAGGAGTGCCTCAAACAATCTCATCCCACACAGTAATGTAAACGGTGTGACAGCGTATTTACTTTTGCTCCCCTGAACACCTACTGTCTGCTAACTTTTTCTCTGAAAATTCCCGCGATGCAATAAAAGCAATGCATTTCATAATCCTGAGTGGTTGAGTGGTTGAGTAGAGCCACGATTGCGACTGTGCGTGAGCAATGAATGAAGCGCCGTGAAGCCAAGCTAAGAAAACCTCAAGCGTTAACCTTGAAGATGTGTCACATTCATCCAGGAGGCTTTATTGGTGCTACTAAATTCAGAACTCTGTGACTCTGCTGCCTCTCAGGGACATAACCTGCAAAGTATCAGAAATTGACATAAATGTAGTTTCGCTCGAGTGTTGCCATTTAGCCTTGAGATTAGAATGTCATCATAGCTGCACATTGAAAAGACAAGTGTGTACGTCTTTTAGGTGAGATGGGATATGACAGGAATGTGGACAAGAGTGCGTAACCTTTTGTTGCTGTTTGCCGACACAAACAAATGACAGACATTCCAGTAGGTGCTACACACCAGATAAAGAATTTAAACTGTGAAACTCACCTCAGTTACAGCCTGTTTGCTGAATCTAGAAAGACTTTGCTGCAATGGGCAACGTGAATTTATATACAGTACTCTGGACGGAATTGTAAAACTTAAACAATGGTAATTTCGTAAAATACCACTTTGTAAAACTTCGTAGGTTCAGTAAGAACTTGAGTAATTGCATTAACATGAAAGATCTGCGGCGACGGTGGCCATAGCGATGGGCGGCGATGACCATTCCATAATATCCCAGACTAATATTAATATTTATAAATACATAAATCATTTGATGTAATGTCTTTATTATGAATCAACTAACCTTTGTCTGGGTTGTCGTGATGAGAGCTACATCCGGGCCGAGCCGAAGAACCATTGTACTTTGGATATCGTAAGTATATTAGTATATTGAATATTTTCGCATTTGTCGTTAGTATGTCCCGAAAATAACCTTTCAGATTGATTCTAAATTCAAACCCTGTCGTAGATATAAAAGGATCATTGCTCATAAGCAGCTGAGGTCTTTTGTTTCCATGTTAAATGATGCCTGAACAGAAAAACATTCCCCCTGTGGAGCAAATTAACATAGATTTACATGACGGATTGTTGTTTCTGCCCAAACCTTTCAGGGGAGTGTTCTGTTTATGTGACATTATTGATGGGTATTCATCTTTTTATATCTGCAGAGTATAAAATAAACACTGAGTAAGGGACGAAAAATATTCAGGAGATGCAAAAGTCATGTAAAAGTAATAATTACTGTCAACAAAATGTTGATTTGCTGTAGTTAGTCCCAATGTGCGACACAGAGCTCGACAACGGAGAGAGTTTCAACAGAAAATGAAACGGTTGATCAGCTAAAGTTTCTCAACAGTATTTAGTTACAGTATTATTGGACATGACCAAACAAAAGTTTAGTTTAGAACAAAACTCACCATTTATGGGCCTCACTCACTTATGGGCCTTATGTGGCCCATAAGCAGGAAACAATCCCTGATCAACAAAAGAAGACCTAATACTGCTGTTGAAGTTTCATTTTGTAATGTGCCTGATGGATAATCTCACAATGCTCAAACAACAGTCCAAAAGTAATCTGACACAAATGCTGACAGTGTTAATTTGTTTTCTTTTCAAGTTTACTGTGTGTCCATATTTTTTAGACAACCCCTACACTTTTATAATTATAGATTTTGATTAATACACATGCATCCACCCACCCACACACACACACACACACACACACACAAAAAACAATAACCTTGAATTAAAATCACAGCCAAAGGTTGAAGTTGCCTATTGCCCCGTCTGGTGGACATAGGTGGTATTTTGCAGACAAAACATACCTCTCTGGGGCCAAAATGACCATTTTTTTCACATTTTGGGTCCATTGGCTCTCCAACTGTACCAAAAGGAGGGTCATCCTGGTCCGATCCCCCGGAAACTGTGCAGAATAACAAGAACTTTGTGGTATATCTATAAAATTTGATGCGGTATTTCTCAAACAGTTTCGGAGAAAATCCATTGATTGTTTTGTTTCATTTTGTTATTGTAGTATAATGATGTCATAGCCTCCTTTATCCAAAAAGAAAATCAAGCAAAGATAGATTTTTTAGCTCATGGAGCTTATATTAGATTTGTATTTCAAGCAAGACTTGACTTGAAGTAGCCTTATGGCTTAATTAAGTTTAAGTTAAAATAATAAATACATATGCCCTAATAAATGTAAAGTTAAAAACTGTATAATGGCAATAAAATGGATAAAGCTCTGAATTTAGAAGCAGTGGGCAGGAATAAGTTAGTTTGGTGGATTTCCACTTACAGTAGTGCAGAGTTCAGCAGCAGGGATGATCCAACAACTCTCCTTGTTTCAAGATTCCAGCTGTGTACCAACGCAGGAGCTGCAACCTTCGGAAGAGCCGGTCTGTTAAAGCCACGATGCATCCGGCGCTGAAAGAGACCATCTGTCCTGGGGCGAATTTCATCAACTCTTCGTGAAATATTTTCATGTTTCATATTTGCACTAAATCATTTCTTCATATTTGCACTATTATGCATTATGCAAATCCATATCATCTCAGGGACTATTCAAAGTATTCAAATGCTGCTAAACTTCACGGACTGCGGCTACAATTTTACAATTTATATATTTTATACGTTTATACCTTTAGCTTTAGGATATATTTTTGATTCTTTTCTATTGTATTTTCTATTTGTGTGAAGGGAAACTGCAAAATAAGAATTTCATTGCTCAGCGGGGACTACCTTCCTCCTGTGTGTATGTCAATAAATAAATTTGGAAATTTGGAAAATTAGAGTTGCAAACGCTGTCGCTTAGCAACACTGACAGCAGAAGTTAATTAACTGATTATAAATTGAAGTTATAGCTGTAACAATAACAGCGGTAGTTATTGTTATAGTTAAAGCTGTGCATCACTCTGTAGTTGATTGTAGTAAAACTTTGCAGGACTCGTAGTAGAAGTATAATAAGTATACATATGAAATGTGTAAAATAGTAGCAGAGGAAGACTACTTCCTGTACAGAAATGAAGGTAAGGAAAAGGTTAATGGTGACAGAAATGGAGCCAGGATATTTAAAGTAATGATGATCTTAGGGATTGTTCCATGGAGGGAGATCCTTCAAAGCCCAGGAGGAGAAGACGGTGTTTGTATCAGAAATTTAACAGGGGCATCCATTGGAGGACGCAGTACCGGGGCAGGTACTTGTACACTGTTGAATATATTTGCTGCCATGTGAGTAGTTATCCTTACTGTTAGAGTGTCCATGCTGAGATGGAACGGTATGCTCTTCTCGCACTCGTTTTATTTAAAATAAAGAAATATGTGTGCAGAAATGACAAGACAAATGGTCAAAAGGCCTCTTTGGGGAATCTGTAACAGATTATTGATCAGTCATTTATCACACTATTAATTAGTATTCCTCAGAGACCCATAGTGACCGTAAAGGTGAAAATATGTCAAATACAGGTCTTAAAATATTCAGTGCTGTGATTCTTGTTTTCTATTTGAGTGCATGAGATAAGTGTCTACGAAGGGCCGCCGCAAAGGGGCGGCTTTGTTTATCTGAGTATTGAATACTGGAGAGGGTTTTTAATGGCGCAGTGTTGACATGGTGGACTGCGAGCTGTAATTTCAGAGTGAAGTTGCAACTCCTCTCTCTCAGTGGAGACGAGTTTCGCTGTCAGAATGTCCCCCGACTAGGAAACGCATCGGATGGGTTTCTTAAGGGTGGCTGCCATCGGCCCTTCCCCTCCACACACACTGAGTTTGGAATAAGAATAGATGCAGCCAGGACTGCTTGATTTCAGAGGCAGATGGTTTTCATAGCAGACTGGAGAGAACACCATCGGGTTCTCTCCACTAGACAACACATTTATACGCTGAAAAGTCTGGGAGGTCATGGAATCGTCATGGCTGCCAACAGATCCTTCGTGTTAACTCAATGACTCAACTCCATATCCCGGATCGTTTTCAATTTTTTTACTCAACTAGACCTTAGGGTGAGGAAGAATTGGAGTCATTTTTGGAAAGTTTGGTTGTATACTTCTAACACAAGGAGTATAAATGGGGGAGCTTCATCTCCAAATGTTTCCGGCCATATCTCTCATCTTTGGTCTGATTTAGTCCAAATCTGGTTCTTAAGAAGAAGCAATACAACGTAGTGAAATTATTTCTCTGCATTTGACCCTTCCCTTAGGGAGCAGTGGGCAGCCCCCTCTGAAGTGCCTGTGGGGCTAGTGTTTCAGGGTCTTGATCGAGGAGCCTACGAAAAGTGGATTTGAAATCGCATCAGCCGTCCCTTACAGCCTAATGAATCCACATGAGCAGATCTATCTCAAGTCTATGAGAGGTTCGGAAAGTCCGGATTTTACTCACCACTCAAACCTGGACAACCCTGACTCTACATCCCTCGGGATTTATTGCAATACATATGAGAAACTGTCCTTTTTGGCAAAAAGGCAAAATGGCAGCATCCCAAAAGATTCTTGCATCTATTTGATTTTAACAAAGGAGAGATGAATCCAGCCTTCTATTTAAAGAGTGAATGAGGAGATATTCTCCACTGTGAGATGACATCTAATTATCCTGTAATGGAACGTCTGGAAATACCGGTCTGATAGAGGTTCCATCACAGCTCAAACAATTACCCTCAAACAATATTCTCCATGACCCCCTTGTGTTGTAAATACCTTCCAGTGGCTCGTTTGAAGTTGTGGTATCATCACACAAAAGGATGTTGGACCTTACCCCTTTAGTTTACTTGCAATAGCCTCTGAGATGGTCGTCTTCTGCGATGTTCGCTAATAACTAATCATGCTGGAGCATGTGGTTTCAGAAAAGACAGATTTTAATGGGCTCTCTCGAAATTTAGAATTTACCCGCAATTCAAGGTGGCATACACTTCTCAAAAAATTAGACACTTAATCATCACAGTATAACAGAGTCAGCTCAACTTCCTGTTAGGAAGTGTAAGCGATTGTGAATCAGTTTCACCCGCTGTGGTGAAAATGAAGGTGACAACAGGTGACCTCGAGAGGAAACAGCAGGAAAAGCCCCAAGGAGGGAATGTTTCTGCAGGCGGTGGCCACCTCATCCTTCAGGAAGGATTTTACTCTGCTTCTGCAGGTTGCTACTGTCCTTATCTCTACTTGCAGCATTGGCAAATTTAGTTATTAGCGACACGGGCGGTCGCCCAGGGCGGCATCATGGTCTATATTTGTGTACAATGCTTCTACATTTATGGTGGCCAGAAGAGTCTCTGCGTCACCAGAGACAGTTGTTTGATCTCATTCAGTACATCTGGGGCGTCTCGATCATATGCAGGAAGTGAAGGTGGAATATGGCGGTCAATATATTTAGACACTTGTTCAGTCAGGCTGTCATTAGCTGAAATCACAGGTCTACCTGGGGGATTATCCATATATTTATGGATTTTGGGAAGCATGTAAAAAGACGGCATTCGTGGATTTTGGTTCCAAAGGAAAGTTAAACTCGTCGTCAGAGATCACACCCTTCTCTTTAACCACTGGGAGAATTTATTTTAGTTCCCCCTCCTGAGATTCTGTTGGATTGTATGTGAGACTAGCCAAATTCTGTGTTCTGAATCTGGTGGTGGGCCTCTCTGACATTCATGTCTTCTTCTTTATCTTTTGTTTCATGCTTCCTAAGCAGTTTTTTCTTCCAGACACAAGTTACCGTGTGCTGTTGCTCTTTTGTTCTTAAATAAGTTCTCAACATCAAAGTTAACCTTGTCGGCAAAATGTATTCAATGCAGCCTTTTGAACCAAGAGGGAAAATGGGGATTTTGGTTTGAATTGTTGAGTAAACAGAGAGACTCTGACCCGAGTCCATGGTCGCCATGGCAACATGTAGACAGCGGTCAGAACGTCACATACAAAAGCTGTTAAAAGAGCTGGTTAAGAGTTTTCAGCAAGTCCAATACTCCTTGTTTACTGTGCAGCTTTGAGTTCTGTGCATGTTGGTTTCAGTGTTTACCTTATTTGTTGCTTTCGTGACCTCGATTAAAGTTTTATTCTTAGTCACATGACTAGCTTAAGCGAAGCTACCACGGCTAATTGTGTTTTGTTGCGTTGTGGCGTTGTGGCTGTGTTGTCAAATTGGTGGTTTCACGATGACGTAACTACCATTAAAACTCTTTCACATGCATGTCAAATGTATTTACATTAATCACATATACACTAAATTGACACAGATCAACACAACATGTTTTAATATGTCGCTTTGAAAAGAAAAAAAAAGAGAAAACCTGGGATGTTGTTTTTTTTTGGTTCCTGCTCAGTTAGAGTGGCTGCGATCTGCATCTGCCTCCGAATCTAATCATCTTTTCTTTGGCCCGAGTCTATTCTAGCACAAAATGTCATCAAATCCATTAATAACATTTTTGAGACGCAAGCAGACAAACAAACATGGCTGATTGGAGGTGATGAAGGTGGTTTGAATGATAATAATGGAGTCAGTCTCGGTTCGCTGCTAGCAGACTCTCACGGACTTTTAATTTCAGCGTCCATCTGCAAACTAAATCATGTCTATTTTGCAGAGAGGCTCTTGGATTTCGATTTAAAAAGTCGTCCTTAGAGTCTGCTGTTTTGCTACAACAACTGGACGTTCCTGATGTTTCGGCTCCACTGAAGGCGTCACATGTAATTTATGAGCTCTCACTCTTTAATAAATCATGTTGCATCAGTGTCGGTACATGTTTACGTGACTCAGAATCACATTGCTGCCCCATCCGTGATGTAACATGGGGGCTAAAGCCTCCCACGGCTCACTAGGATGTTAATTGAATTGAAGTCTCTGCCCACTCATGGTTGGGTGAGGAATGTTGAAAATGAACGGACTCTCTCCTGAACCAGGAGAGTTGATTAATGCGTGTCTACACGGAGGAAACGGCAGCAGTCAGCCGGCAGAGAGGAGGTGGATGAGAGAGCAAAGACTCTCAGCAGATGTTTCCTCCTGTTTTCAGGAGACGGGCTGCATAATTACCGGTGGCCTTCTCCGTGATGAGTGATATGGGGAAACTGGAGCCCTACCAGCAGAATCAGCGCCGCCGCCCACATGTTTACAAATGACATGATGTCACTGTAGATCCATTGTAGTTGTTCTGGGAATGATTCATTTGATGTTCCACTTTTCCTATCACATGCATATCTGCAGGATAAAACCAGTTTGTGTGTGTGTCTGTGTGTGTGTCTGTGTGTGTGAGTGATTGAGTTTTCGTGTGTCTCTGTGTGTGGCTGTGTGTGAGCGTGTGAAAATATAAACACGAAAATAAATTGAATAAATGATAGATTAATGTAAGAATAACAGTAAACAGTATAAGAATAACAACATTAGAGATTCAACAGTATAAGGACACCAGAACAAGAAGAAGACTATAAACTGGTTTAGTGCAGATGTTGAAGGACCTGAGCCTCCTCAGAAAATAGAGACAGCTCTGGCCTCTCTTGAGAAGAGCTTCGCTGTTCCGCCTTCCAGTCCAGTATTATATTATATATATGTATATTTATAATTCCCAACAATGGCCACAATTCCTCCATGGATGGAAACAGGACTGAAAGGTTTGCTGGACCTCCTCAGATCCACAACCAGCTCCTTTGTCTTATATATATATATATATATATATATAATGACTTTAATCTAAAAATCAAGCATTCCTTGATGAGCTTTGAAAATGTAATGAACAACTATAATAACCCTCCATGCCTCAGGATCCCCCGCCCTCTCATTAGAAGTAGGTGTTGGTTTTTGACTCTGCAACATTTGCAACCCTCAAGAGGGTGGAAAAATAATTTTGTATGGTGGCAAAATCACTGCAACTCAAGAAAAACACATGAAAGCAGATAAAACACAAGCAAATCAAGAAAACGCCTTCATGAATTTGACAACACAAAGGCTACAACACAACGGAAGTGTTTACGAGGAAACTTAAAAGTCAGGCACCCATGAGACGCACAACATAGTGTCACAGGGATTTGTTGTAATACACAAACATGTTCACATCATGACATGTTTGTGTATTACATCTGTTTTATTCTCGTAATTATGAAAGCACGTATGTGGGCGCATCACTTTTAAGTGTCCCTCCTAAACGCTTCTGTTGTCTCGTGGCTTTTGCCGCTCTTGTGTTGTCAGATTGATGAAAATGTTTTTCTTTATTTGCCTTTGTTTTTGCTGTTTTCATGTGTTTTCTTAAGTTGCAGTGTGTTTGCCCCAGTTGGCCGGCGTAATTTGAGCCAAAACAGAAAATCCTCTCTGGAGTCCATGTTTGGTTCCTGTCCATTCAGCGAAATCAGAATGGCGAATTGGATGGATGCAGTAGGATGCAAAGCCGATTCCATTTCCTCCCTCAGATCCTAAAACGGGTCGTGGAGGCAGCAGGCCAATAAGGGTATTCCAGACGCCATTCTCACCAGCAGCAACCTCCAGCTGATCCTTGGGATCCCAAGGCATTCCCAGGCCAGATGAGGTACCGTATAGTCCCTCCAGTGAGTTGTGGGTTCTTCTCCCAGTTGGACGTGGCTGCAAAAACGTCTGCCTGGAATCCCTCTGTATATACAGAAAGCCTGTTCTTACTTTTATTTTCAGGTGGTTATACACTAACGAAAATACAACGAAGAATGTTAAATTCCATCTTTGCCATTAGTTCCCAATAAATCCTACACACTCTACATCTAAGAAACTAAATGTCTTTCACCGCTAAGACAGCTGGGAGCTTCAACCTGATTGGTTACACAGTTTCAACCCCACATGTGTTTCTCTTCACCATGACCGATCAGCGAGGGGAAGGAGGAAGTCTCGTAGGGCTCCCATTAGAAGCTGTGGTTGGTTTTTGACCAGTGTATGCCGGGTCGCATCCCTGCCCAACAGAACTTCAGCCCCTCGGTGATCAGAGCACAAGTTATAAACGCCGGGCTTCCCTTCAGCAGCGTCTCGTCATGCTGAGGAAACTCAACACAAAAGTCTCTAACAGACTAATGTTTTAACGATATTCTACATTGAAGAATCATCCCTGAGTCTAATCAGTTTGTCAGTTCAGTTCTCATCAGTACCGCTGTTCTTCCAAATATGTGTGGCAGTTTTTTTTTTCTCTTAGTACTTTCTTTTTCTTTCACAATGTCGTGAAAATATAATGTTTTCACTGGCTTTTCTCTCAAAAATAAACTCATTTGGAGCTTTTAACTCTAAAAAGGGTGACTGGTGTGGTTTTTTTTAAGTGCTACTGCAACTTAAATGTTTTTTTACATTAAAAAATACAAGCTTTTTTTTTTCTTTTTTTGGGGGATTTTACATTTAGTTACGTTTGACTAGTTCTCTGTGAAGTAAATTAAATAAAAAATGATAGACACACACTTTTTTAATCAGTCTTCATTTTATCGTTGTATTGTATGTTGTTGACAAATAAACAGCAGTTTTAGTGGAAAAACAACAGAAAAGAAACAATATAATGAAAGCGTTCGGAGAACACAAACCTTTTGCCAAGGCCAGTCCTTCACCCAGCAGACCCCTTCATACCAAGATTTCTATTTCTATTTAATGTTGAAAAAAACAATATGTACAAAAAGAGAGGTTAAAGGATTAAAGAACTACGTAGGAAATTCATTTCACCAGTTTGCATCAGATAATATTCCTATTTGTCCAAACGGATTTTAAGAGCTCCTTTTTCTATCTCTTGTAGTGATTTATTTATTTGGATGCAGGGCCGAAGCTGCAAACGTCAGTCTGGAGCCTCCCTGTGGTTTTGTAATAATCACTCTGCCTCTTCATGATTTATCCCTTAAGAGCCTGTTGTTGTTTTTTTTACTCAAGACAGGATTATAATAAGTTCCCCTCTGTTGAATCTTTATAATTAATATTTAGCACCTCACAACTTAATGGTCATAAACTGACATGCTTTTATATTCAGAGTCCCTGATTATGATTTAAGCCTTACGATTAATTATCTTCAAAGCGTGGTACCTTCCACACTTTTGGATTTAATATGATGTAATAAAACCACAAACAGGAGCTTTAAGGAGAAAGTAGGTAAACGTCTGATGCCTCGGATTTAATCTGGGGAATACGTTTTATTTACTTTAATTTGCTGTAATTTCATTCATCATGAGGTCCTGAATAATAATTATTAATAATGATGCATGGACATTTTCCAGAGGTTAAAACTTAAAATAAATCCATCATCATCATCGATCAAATGTGAACCAATCCAGGGTTAGTTGTCTGATAATCTAATCTATTATCCAATCCCCTGTGGATTATTTTTATAATTTATTTTGTTCCATAACCAGCTCCACAGAGGAAGAGAGCGACCGGCGCCGAAACCCTGTCACACCTTATGTGGCTAGAGTTTCGGAAAAGCTACGTAGGATTTTCTCCAAACACAAGATCCCAGTTCATTTCAAAACCTGGGACCCCCTCAGACAAAAACTGGTCCAACCCAAAGACGAGACACCCAGACACGAACAGTGCAACGTGGTTTATGCTGTTCCATGAAACGAGGAGTGCACCGATTTGTAGATTGCACAGGAGAGCCGGCTCATCAGAACATGACTCAGCTGTTCAGTTTGACTTCAAGGAGGAGGGACACTCTTTGTAGGACAACAACGTCCACATTTTGGACAGACAGTGGAGCCTTTTTATGAAAAAGAACCCAAATTCAATGTGAGTCAGCAGAATTGTGTTGTTTGTTTTGTGCTTCGTTTAATGCGAGGATATGGGGGGGGGGTTTCGGAGATGGACCCTTGCTGCGGCTTAGGCCTAGTTTTTCTGCGGGGAGCTACTGGGCCTGGTGAGCGATTGAGTGTCAGAGACGCTTAAAACACTTTGGGGGGAGTCTATAAAAGTTAGCTGTCAGCCCTGAGTGTGAGTGGGTCTGACAGTGAGATAAAGTTCTAATGAATGTGTGACTGAGCGTTAACTGAGACTGAGTGGGTGAGAGTGGGAGAGTAATGAAGCTGAGTATCTATGAGAGGCTGCTGGTTAACTTTGTCTTCTGTCAGACTGTCGTCTTATTTTTGCTTGTTTATTTTGCTCTATTGATTTATTTTTGCATTTTAGAGTTGAGAGCAGGAAAGAGAAAATATGAGGCAGGTAGGGGCAGATTGAAATGTGTGAATAAGGGATACTGAAATAATTTGGGGTTCTGGATGTAAAACGTTGGAACTGCTACCCTGGATGGTTGACAGACGGGCAGAGGTATCTGAAGAAGAGAAGGACACACAAAAGGGACTTCACAATCTTTTACAGGAATCAGCCTCTGGCCTCAGTGACCCTCGTCTCTGGAACGGTCCACCTTAGGGTCTCAGGACACTTCATCATATTCTGCTGTTATCTTTAACCCATGACAACTATCCACAGGAGTATTAGGGAAAAAAATAAATAAATAAAACTCATATTTTGAGAATAAAGTCTTAATTTTAGGAAGAGTAAAGTCCTAACTTTACGAGAAAAAACCTTTTAATCTTAACAAGAATAAAGTCGTAATTTACGAGAATAAATTCTTGATTTCAAGTGAGCAAAGTTGTAGTTTTACGGGGGGAAAAAGTCGTAATTAAAAAAAAAAACATTTATTCCATAATATCAATTTTTTATTAATTATTTGGTCAATATGGTCTTAATACTCAGTTGCAGACCACTGAGTGAATTTGACTTAAATGAAAATGATGGTGCTCATACACATTTGTGAAATTATCTTTGGGATGCTGCCCCTAGTGTCAGGTTTTTAAACTACTCCTACTGGTTGAATAGTAGTTCCTGGTTCTACTATTAGATTTATTGTTTTCGGGGTTGTTCCTCAGCTTATTTTGCCCTTACTGGTGTTAAAAATTGCGGGCTTTGTGATTTCTTGTTTACTTGTGAGTTGCATTGCCATATATATATATATATATATATATATATATATATATATATATATATATATATATCCTACTCTAGTAACTCATTATATCCCTGAAAAGTTGGGGCTACGACGGAATCTTTTTTTTAATTTTTTCATGGATCTTAATGTGATGAAGAACTGGATTGATGTTTGGAAATATCAATGGTATATTTCTGACACTAAGGGGAGTTTTATCTCCAAACGTTTTCAGACTATCATTTCTCAATCATTGGTCTGACTTGATTGAAGTTTGGTGAATATGAATCAACGCGATGGGATCAAGGGTATCTTGTATATGTAATATTTTACTCTAATTATTCATTTTATTTTTACTCACCATGGGGAGCATTCTTATGAAAACCATCAAAAACTGGACACAACCTCACATTTAATATGAGGAGTTCAACCGGGAGGATTGCTTGTTCAGCGAAGGGGAATTGGGGACTTTTTTGGGGATGCCGCAGAGCCGCTTTGATGCGATTCGAGCTCGAGTGGTTCTACCTTGAACTGAAAATACTGAAAATACAGGCAGCATTTAGGCAGGCAGACGTTTTTGCAGCTTAAATGGACCCCAATTAGGAACAAGTGTGCTTGACGACCAACGAGGAAGATGAGGCATGTAATTTGTGTGAGTGTTTGTGTGTGAGTGTGTGTGTGTGTGTGTGGGTGTGTCTGTGTGTGTGTGTGTGTGTGTGTCTGCTGCTAGCTCACACCAGAAGTCTGTCAGAACTAGCTTGGAAACCTCGTCCCCTCTTGTGATAATGCACTTGTCGTTATAGTGGCCATAAATTACGCCAAATCACAAGATGGATAAAAAGACCTATAAGAGGAGAAAATATGTATTTGTATCCGCAAAGATTAAGGGATATTTTGGAGTCACATCACATTTGCATACTGCTTACCTGGAGTATTTAAAAATAGCAAAAGATACTTTTATACTTTTAGCTGGGTTAATGAGAGCATCCAAGGGCTTCAGGTTGATTCAGGTTCGTTTCCACTGATAGCCGGTAAATTTGGGGTGGTGTGAACGCCACACAATCACACAAACTTAACAACAAACAAACGGTTGAAAAGTGGCGTCTCGGTTCGCTTGGAAGTTAACCCTTATGCGGTTTGTTTGTGGCGTGAAAGCAAAGCGGAACAAGTCTTGAACCAAAGATAGGATGTGGAACAAAGCACAGTGTATCCTTGGACAAATATGGGATTTAATACGTTCAAATTCATGTCCGTACACCGATCGCCGTCTCTATGCATTTCATTCGGTGCGTTCACACGGGATGAGTAAAGTCTGAAGTCCGCTTGAATTTAATGACTTTTCCCCGCAGATATGAAGTCGAGGCTCTGCAAAACAGTCGCTAGTGCAAGCAGCCGTCAGTGGCTGTAGGCGCGTCTGTGACAGACCGTCTGTGAATGTTAAAGATGTCCTCCGTAAGAATTACAAATTACATCAGGCCCCCAGGTAATACCACACCCCATCTGCTTCCTCTTCTTCGGTGTTTATTGGTTCATTACCGTCTCAGACGAGCAGTCGTTACGACTGCGTGACATTGTTCAGAAGGTTTGGTCCGTTTGAAAAGCAGTGTGAAAGCGAACCAAACCCCCACCCAGTCGAACCGAGTCCCCGGACTATCAGGTGTGAGAGCGCCCTAATACCAGGTCAGTACTGGTGTCATCGGCCCCCAGTACTGATCTAGAGGCAGTGAGCTTATCACTGCCTCTAGATCAGCTCAAGGAGGCCGTCAAAGAGAGCCTGAAGAATTGGAGCAGCACAAAATGTCTTGGTGTCACCTTGAATGCCTCTCACTGGACTTCTTATCTCCGCTCCCTCTGCGCTTGTAAACCACGAGTGAGGGAAGGTCATGAGGCGTTCTCTCTCAGAACACTCTCTTAGGCTTCATTATGCAAATTTGGCCCATTTTGGGATTCTAACTCCTCATACTCCAACTCCTTACTGAGTAAAATTATTAAGGTTGGCGAAAAGCAAAGGTTCCAGGGAAAACAGTGTCAAGAAATGGAGAGTCGATGCTGAAGGTCGATTAACGGTCCCATGGACGCACGCCAACATTATTGACTGAAGATTAAAGTCCAATGTCTGCATCATGTTCTTCCACACTTAACCTCATCAGTTTAAGTGTCTGAGTAAAAGTACGTGCAATCCAGTATATGTCAAGCAATCAGATGGCATACTCAAGACGGCCCAGGTTTTATAAGTGCACGTCTGTGGACACTACTCGCCCTCCGAAGTCGCCATTTTGGCTACTCAGCAGACGGAGAGGAACATTCAAGACCCTTCAAGTTTGTGAAAACGGCAAGAGGAGAGGAGGCCTCAATAATGGCAGAGAGCAATAACGCAACATATGAGAGGAAATTCAAAATCACATGAATGTGGGAGCATTTTGAATCACTTTCAATGAAGTGGAAAAGCTGGAAGGTCATTGGTGATGAAGGTTAATTACCCCCCCCCCCCCCCCCCCCCCCCCCCCCCCCCCCCCCCCCCCCCCCCCCCCGCCCCCCCCTTTGGATATAAACTCTCAATTCTTGAGACACACGATCAATGTGAGAAAAAACAGCAAGGTTGAAAATCATGCAAGTAAGTATACTTACATTGAGCGAGCTCCATTACAGAATACTAACGGTGGGACATGTTTGGAGACACTGCATACACGCGCTAGCTACTTCAGCTTACCCGTTAATTATTCCATTATTAAGAGGTTATAATTAATGCTTGACAGACTTAACACAAAAATAGGAAAAGCTGTCTGCAATCAGTGTACTGTACTAACAGTTATAAATACAACAAGGAATATGAAGGTGTGTCTTCTAGGATTGCTCACTCCCAAATGTTCAGTCAACCACGGTCATTGCAACCATCCTAAGAGCCTTCTGTGTCTGTGTGGAGGCGTGACGTAACCACCTGGTTCCTGGCTCGGCTCCACACCTGATCTCCACACCTCATCATCTGTTACATTATTTTTATCCCCCAAAAGGCGAAGATACGATGGAATCGTCCTCCCCGCCGCCCACGCAGATCCTTCATTTCATGAATCATTTTTTTCTAATTTTGTAGGACATAGACCTTAGTGAGAGAAGGAACCGGATTTGATTTCGGTAACGGTCTGTTGTACATTTCAAACACTAGAGGGAGCTTTATCTGGATTGATTTTGTTAATGTTCGGTTGTATATTTGTGACACTTCAGGGAACTTTCAATCTTTATATCTAAGTTTTTGGCCATAATTTATCAGCAATAGGTTCGATGTAGTTCAGGAGATCCTGTTTTATCATATTTTACCCATATTTGAATCCAGTAGTTCATATTTTACTGTTTGAATTTTTACTAAATATACTGTGAAAATAACTTCCCGTTAAATTTGAGGAGTTCAAACAGGGTGATTTTTTTGTACAACGAAGGGGGACTGGGGAGTTTTTGGGGATATACCCTTGTTGTCAGGGATGACAGCCTAGGACTAGTTATAATCCTAAGCCAAACATCTGAGTCCACTGGTATTAAACAGAAACATAATACCTATCATTAGGACATGAAAGCTCACATTAAAGAAAGTTATGTTCAGCTCGTAAACTCTTACATGATTATGATTCAGACTGTGAGGGTGAGCAGTGTTGCAATTCCAGGTGATTCCAGGTCATGTGTGACATTTTGCTGAGGGAAAAAGTCAAAAGGTTGTAAGTATTTCATGAGAATGTCTGTAGTATGCCTGCAAAATTGTAAAGTCAAACCAAACCAGATTGATCGCAATCCTTCCGAGAGTTTCTATTAATGCAGGGAATGTCACTGAAACAATGTGTGGGACATTAGGCTCCTCAAATAAATCCTTTTTAGGCTGCACTATTCCATATCACTGTATCTCATTGTATAAACCATCAGAATTAGGTTGGAAAGAAACTAATTGTTCTCATTGTGGGCATATATTAATATCAAATATATTAAATCTTTTTTTATTGGCCGCCAACTTTTAACCTTTTAAAATGTGGCCACACATTTCCTCTTACAGACAGGGGAAACTCAAAGTCAGACACGAGTGTGGTTCTTGAGATATCAAGCAAGAGTCCGTGTGAGGAATTTGCATCATGAACATTTTGTTTTTTCCCCTAATTTAAGATTCTTTTGTGCTCAGATTTCGTTTGAGCAGATCCTCTGCGATGTGTTTTCACACAGAACCATCGCATTCCATTCTGATGAGCCTCCTCCACGCACCGCCTCACTATTAAACTGAAATCCCAAATGTTTCACCAGCAACGTGGTCAGCCTCAAATGTGGATTTAATATCAGTCTTGACAGGCCTTATTTTCCAGAGGAATCTTTGACTGATAAAATTCCTGTTTAATATTTAGAACTAACCACAGTCCTAACATGAGCAGAGGTTACTCTCCATCCTCATCGGACAGTTTCCAATTTTCCTCTACTGGCACGGTCATACTCAGTTCCAGACACTGCAGTATTACTTTCATTCGCTCTGTAATCACACACGTGGATGTCAATTTCCAGGAACCACTCAGCAGATGGTGTGGCTTTATCTGTGATTTGCTTGAAATGGGGAATCTGGTGTTATAAAGCTAATGTGCTTTATAATCTAAGGCTCAGAGATACTTGGGCTTGAATTGTGTGTGCGGTTGGTATAATAGCGTGTTCAGCAGGGTTCCAGGGTTCCGTATTTCAATTCATATATCTGCCTGTGTTTTTTTTTGTTTTTTCTTCCATCAGATAAGTGGACGACCGCTCTACTAACTGAGCCACCATCGCCCCGAAGCTGAGCTGTAGGGCTCATGACCATAGGTGATTGTTAGAAGGCAGAATGACTGGTAAGTTGAGAGCTTTTCTTCAGGGCCCAGCTTTCTCTTCACCATGAAGCTCGGGTACATCTCACATATTAACGGTGATTGTGCACAAAATCATTTGTCAACCACTTATTTTATTTAAACACCCAAAGTCCCAGAGGTAGAACATTTTGTTGAGTTTATATCTTAACAAATAAGTTAAAAAGAGAAAATTTCTGGTCAGTAATCAGATTTCAACTTCATGTAATTACTTGAATCCCACCATTGGTATTTTAGTGCTACGTATAACATGACCTACCTCACATTTTAGTTGACATAACTTAAGTCATAGAAAGAAACACTGGTACCTGGAGACCTGAAGAGAATCAGCATTCGGGAAAGGTCCAGCTCAGAATGCCCCAGGGTTCTCAAGGATGTACTGAGACAGAACCTGAAAATCTTGTTTCACCTTCTGCCACAGGCTACAGCATGTTTTGTTTCCATGAGACACACGCTTGCATGTCCCAAATGTTTCTTCCCTGCAAACACAAATATTATAAAATATGAAACGTTAATGAAGACGGTTTAATTTTGACCAACCAGATGTTGCATATCTAGACTGGCTGGAGAGATGCTCAGAACATCATAGCATGAATAAAGGCCCAGATCAGACGGCTGTGTTTCAAGAAGTGAAAGAACATGAAGTATATGTTGTGTGCTAAACTGTCTCAATGGTGCTAACTGTGGCAATACATTTATCGTGTTCTTTTCAAAAAAGCTCATACGTTATGCAAGAAAGGAAAATAACTACGCTCTGCATCTACGCTCCCATCCGTGAAGGCTAGGGTATATCCCCGAAAATCCCTTATCCCCAACAATGTCCAAGCGCCCCTCCGAACTTATGTCCAAAAAATGGTATTTTTTCATAAGAAAAGCTCCCCCTAGTGAATAAACTTTGAACTATAAGAGTAAAATAGATTTCCTCAAGTGGTGTTATATGTACCAAATTTGGATTAAATCGGACCCACAGTTAGGAAGTTATGTCTGAAAATCCTGTGTCTGTTTTTTGTAAAAATAAAACGAATAAAAAGAGGCTCCTAAAAGTGAGTAAAAATGAACTATGAGGGCAAAAGAACGATAGATCTCCATGAGTCGATTCATTTGCACCAAATTTGGATTAAAGTAGACCAAGAGTTTGTGTTTATTGCCCGGAAACTTTTGGAGGTAAAGATCCCCCTAGTGACGGAAATATAGAACCGACCTTTCCCAAAATCAATCCAGTTCTTCCTCGCACTAAGGTCTATGGGGGGCGTAAAGTGACGGAAATATAAAACCGACGTGGATAAAGATTCCATAACATCCCCAACTTTTTGGGAATATAATAATAGAAGGGCAATGTACAGAAATTATAATCTTGGAATAAATGTGAAATATATACAAGAAGAAAGTAAAATGTAATTCTGACAGACAGACAGATTCAGTAGGGATCAAACAAACTTTATTGAACACAGGTTGTACAGTAGTGGAGTAAAAACTTCTGCTTATTGAGACCTTACGGACAAGAGAAGTTACAAGCCATAGATGGGTATTAAAACTATGCAATATCTGTGCAATCTATCTTCTCCAACCATTTTGCCATCAATATTGTTGATGCATCCTCTTTTTTTTGGTTTGGCACCTGCCTCTAGGTGGACGACTTTTTTGGTATAATGCATGTATAATGCATGTATGAGCGAATCCCCATTGGGCACCTGCTGAGTTGGTTCAGCACAAATGTAGAATTCTGAGCTGGTACAGCGGGTCCACAGTATCAGCTGCTGCTCCCTATGTTTCCTTCTCATGCATTCATTTATGAGGTTGTGTGGAAACATCTGTGCACCCAGTCCCACCACTGTAATGTTACCACTGTAGATGCTGCATTTTTCACCTGTATGCACACTTATCCTGTTTGTTGTTCCACCATTGCACTTCATAATTCATGCAATTATTCTTAGATGATCACCCACAAACCATATGCAAACCAAACGTGCTATTTCTAAAACTGGACACGCATTTTAGCACTCGCTTTTTTGGATCTTAGGTGTTAGGAGGCACAGGTGTTGAAATGTCCACCAAACCAAAGAGTCAAGTGTTGTTGTTTTTTTACTTTTTCTGCAGGTGGTTTGATTTCTTTGACGAAGACTGACCACAGAAGGGATTCCAGAGAATCAGCCCTTGCTGTTGTGAGAGAGATTCAGCTCCTGGAGGAGAAGGGGCTTTGGGCTTTGGACTTGTATAGAGAAGAAGATTGATACATTCATGAAAGATATCAGTATGATTGAGATGGAAGACAATGACGGATTTATCACAGGAGCTGCATACCTCTCCAGGACAACCTTTACTCATCCTGCATCAAACAAATCATCAGAAGCGCAAAAAGACTCAAAGATCATTTTTTCTTCATTCCTATTCATTCAGAGGAATCAATGTCTCGGTCTGATATCATAAGTGCTCTGAGGTCTGTTACGTAAATTAGTTGGGTTTTTTTGGTGGAAAAGCTTTGGGTAGCTGAGAATAAAGCAGTCACACTCAAAGCATCGTGTTACCGTTTTTTTTTATTGTCCCACTTGTAAAGCATGCCAACTAACTGTCATTGAATTTTCCTTCTACAGTATCTATTCATCTACCATCTTAGCCATGAATCATTTCATTGCATAGACTGTGTTGACATGCAAGTATTTACACAGCAATTTTCTGTTGTAGAAGACTGAGCTACAGTTTATCTCCATTAGTTACAGCCAGTTATTCTAGTCTTTTTCGGCTCAGAGCCGAGTAGATGGGCCCTTACAAAGAAGCGAGATGAGTCTTTGGAGTCATGGGAGGATTTATAAGTGAAGAAAAAAATAATCCTTGCCGTCTCTGCAGCTTCAGAATCTTTAATGATTCATTGATTTTGATTGAGATATGCATTTCAAATATGTGATGAACAAGATAGAGCACACAAGAAATAATGTTTTTGTTTTTTTTAAATAACAAAAATTAAATGAAAATTATTTACGAACAATGCATGAAGCAAAATAAGTTATCAAACACTTTACTTGGTCTACATATTCCTAAAGAAGAGAGAAGTAGAACAACAAATCCTTTATTGATCGCATACAATCATACACAGTAAAACACAGGGAAATTACTTCTCTGCATTTTGACCAATCCCTGAGGCAGCAGGGGGCAGCCACATTGAACCGCCGGGGTTTCAGGGTCCTCCTCAAGGACCCTAGGATATGTAGAACCTGCTGAGACTGCAACTGACTACCTTCCAATCTTCTGATTGGTAGACGGTTGCTCTACCCATTGAGCTAAAGATATTATTACATCATACTATATTATATCATATAGTCCATTATACACCACATGTATGTTTAGAACTTATACTGTTTCCACTGAAAGAAGACAGAAAGATGGCGGCTAGTATAGACGCAGCAGCTTGATGCTCTCTACCACTATTAGGCCAGTCAGATCACCTAACCCTACTCCTAACACCAGCATACACCCCCTCAGGAGAAAAAGCTCAATCCACCACAAAGACTCTCATTCTCGCAACTAAAGGACTGCTTTGAAAGGAAATATCGGGATATTTTTTAAGAAACAGGAGCTGGGGAAGTACACATACACTGTACTATATTACATTCAGAGCTGTGTTGACAATGATTCTATCCACAAACAAGTCCGGGTGAACCCCAACAAGAAGCTCTGGTTGTCAAAAGAGGTCCAAACTCTGCTCAGGGACTATAACACTCCCTTCAGGTCAGGCGACAGAGCCCTATACAGCTGGAGCGTCTTGGCCTCGTCATCCCACTCCTGCCATCCTTTGATGGGTTTGTGGTGGATACCACATACCTGTATGTGCAACATCCCCTACCCATGTTTATTCTCATATTCCTCGAAGCACAGGCCGAGAAGGAGGGGTTGCTGCCATTTTTAACTCCAGCTTGTAAGTAAATTCCAGAAGTAAAATAAATTAGAACTCATTTGAAAGCCCCACTCTGATCTTTTCTCACCCAAGCTGGAAAACACAAAGTTTTTATTAGTTATTATATACCGTTCCCCTGCACCTTAAACAGAATTCTTGTATGAATTCTCAGATTTTCTATCTGAAATTGTATTTGGTACAGATCAAATTGTTTTATAATTGTATATTCATGTAGATGTTAACAGCAATAGCCTTAGTACTGCATCTCATTGAATATTAGACCAAATTGGCTTCCATCAGCGTGTGAATAAACCCACCCACTGCTTTAATCACACCCTTCATCTGGTCCAAACATATCGCATAGAAATGCATCACTAAATGATATTTCCCCATAACCCTGTGTTCTCTGATACCTTTCTGGTGATATTTGAGTTCACAATTATGAGCTAAACAACCAATGTCCAAAAGAGTCCAATACAGAATATGTCTTTGAGATAAAGCCGTATTCACATTTAAATACATCATTCCATGAGATGTTGCCCCTCTGAAAAAGAAGGAAGTGAATAAGAGGAGGAAAGCTCCATGGTTTAACACACAATTACGTACCTTAAAGCAGTCATCACTACAGCTGAAAAAAGGCGTAATGCCAGAACAAATTATTACTCAACACTAATGGAAGAGAATAAAAATAACCCCAGGTTTCTTTTTTTAGCACTGCAGCCAGGCTGACACAGAGTCACAGCTCTATAGAAACACATATTCCTTTAACCCTTGATAGTAATGATTTTATCAACATTTTCAGTTTTGTAACGATTAGAGATATAATTCATCAGCGTACAGATGACGCGCTGTCGGGTCCAGCAGCCTTAGAACTAATTGTGTCCCTAATCTGCGCAGGGATAATATGTTTGAGGATTTTCAATCAGGTTTTAGATGACATCAAAGCACAGAAACAGCAGTTGAATTCTCAAATGATCTTCTCATGGCTTCAGTCAGTGGACTCGTCTCTATACTTTTCGACCTTAGTGCCGCATTTGATACCATAGATCATAAAATCCTATTACAAAGATTAGAACTCCACATTGGGATTAAATGAACTGCACTATCCTGTTTTGAGTCACATTTAACTGACAGATTTCAGTTTGTCCATGTCAGCAACCTCTCCTCGGCATAAACAAAGCTCAGTCATGGAGTCCCGCAGGGACTTTTCCGAGTGATATTTTTCTAATTACACAGCGGACCAGAGAGTTTAACGTTCATTTTAGTTTTCAACCTAGTACCTGTGTTAAGGTTTAGGATGTCATAAGATTCTGTCTGGACCAAAGCCAAGGTATTTGGATCCGCCGGCAAGCTGTCTTCATCATGCATGCTTTGCAAGTGTGACAGTAAAAGACCAGAAACACATTTTCCTGTTTGGGAGTTCTTTATTCTCAGCTTATTTCCACAACAGATATGTCTCACACCTCAGGACACATTC
>VRLP01005482.1:0-36451 GCA_009660295.1 Lophius piscatorius | reverse complement strand
TATTTCTGAGATGATGAAAGGAGATCTTGCAGATGTGTTTGATGTGGGATTCAAAAGTGAGTTGAGGGTCAAATCTTACACCGAGGTTGGTGACTGATGAAGAGAGGGGAATGTCATGACCAGAGAAGGTAATACACCTGGGCATGCACACTGATGGCGGTAGTGTGATGCTTTGGATAATGTCCTGCTGATAAACATGTTACTCTGACAAACCACACAAACATATGTTGAATATCAAGTAACAAATCCTGGCGTTAGGGAAGAATCTGGCTGTTGCACACCCATGGAAATTACGTTACTTAATGGTAGTGTTAGGAGAATGTTTCTGCCAAATCGCAAAACTGGTTCAGGAATGATATGAGGAACATAAAAACAAGTTCATGGTGTTGAATCCTATACAACATTTATGTGGGATCGGATGGTAATGTCCATGCATTGATGGGTTAGAGCTGTTCTGGGGGCAAAGGTCTACATATAATTAAAATGGTAATTATAATGTTTCGGCTGATCATATACCCGAGTATTCTTTTACAAAACTTTAATTGTGTTACTGTAAGAGTGTAAAATATAGTATAATGGAGGAACACACATCTGTAGCTCAGGACCTAGACTGCAATCTGAAACCTGAGGTCAGCGGATTGATCCCTGCAGTCTACATTCATATTGTTGCACTCTTATAACATAGTGATAAGAAAGGGAAAACATTAGTATCATAAAGAGGAACTGGAGAAGGAGGCAAAGGCAGACAAACAGTCAGAAGAGGTATGCGTGGTGTCAGGACATTTCTCCAAAACCCCGACGTACAACCCAATATTAAGGGTATGAAGTGTTTTAATAAATCAACAACACACGAGATGAAAAGAGTACATCATCATATCTACTTGCCTCTTTCAGTAGAATAGTGCAAATAAAGTAAACATGGCTGATGGTTTGCTATTTATTTCTTGTCTTAATATAGTCATACATGCATGACATGGTTTATTTACTGCAGACATTAAGCAATGTCATTAATGCAATGCTAATTTAGTGTAATAGAGGACTGGTGGGTATAGAAAGACGAGGTCATAAGGTCAAATCTCATCCGGAATCTTGGTACACACCTCTAAAACTGAACTAGTGACGAAGAACCAAAAATGTAAAACAAACAAAATAACCACACGGGTGAGAGAATCAATAAAATCTGTCCAAATTGTTGAAAGTCTCAGTATGGAACTGATGATTACTAAAATAAGCATACCCACATTTAAAAGGCATTTTCCATCCTACAATGTTTACAATGCACTAGGCGTAATATGCATTTGTGTTGCACATTGACAGTGGGATGGAGATTATTCATTTTAACATATTGCTTATTGACTAAGATTTTCACAATACATGAACATACAACATTTGAAAAGCACATGAAAAGTAAAGTCCAATTTACTGGAGCAGGTCCATGCCGTACTTGAGACTATACATATGAAATAAAGATGACCAGGAATGCATTTGATGCGCGCTGGGTCTGGTTAAAAATGCAGATTAGAGTCAGATGTAATCGTTGCTCCTCTTCGTATCTGCATACCCTCTGGACATGACAACGTGACTATGTCCACTGCATCATAGGTGTGACTTGAAGGAGAAGCTATGACATCATCAGCAAGGGAGTCAAGACTGCCACTCTTTAGACAAGGAGAAATGTTGGCTTTTAGCAGTAATGCTGTACTTCACTGTGATACTTCATATCAAACCACAGTCATAGGTACTCACTTGTGCACATGCCAGGTAAGTCAGACCAACTTCTATCAGGCATGCATTCCAAGAATTCTGGACCAAATAGGTTCAAACCTTCAGTGCAGCGGTATTCAATCCTACTACCCACCGGATAGATAACCTTTGGATTCTATGGAGGACAGGCAAACGTATTTTTGGGGTTATGTCTTATTTCCATACACAGAAATACAACATAAACTTTTTTGAAAGATATTAATGTAATATTCAAATGTTACACATTCACTACTAGAAGGGCTGCTGTCCAGACATTATTTTGGTCATTATCTGAGAGGGAAAGTCAGAGATCTAGTCTAGGATTAAATAAGCCTACGGCAAATTGTCAGTGATGCTGTTGTCCTTTTTTAAAAGTCTAACACAGCATCATGCATTACTTTGTGTGTGTCCTGAATTCAAATAACACACAGGATCATACTCAACACAGAAGGTAAATTTTCTTTGGTGTTTAGCGGTTTGGGTTTCGGAAACCACCTACCAGACAAGACCAACTCATAGCTGTCTTCACTTTGTTTGACAATTCATAATTTGACAAGCAGGTGGGCTGTAAATAGTAGTCTCTAGTAACACAAAGTTTGGCCAACACATAGACTAGGCATGGGACACTAATGAACGTTAATGTTAGCTGCTTCCCCGGTAGCCTCAGTGAAAAGCCCAATGCATCATTACAAAGCGAAAGTTAGGACATGTCCATTACACAACACGTTAGCATTAAATCCACCTTTCAATCTACGTGAATTGGATTTACCAAGCCTGAGAGAAACATTTACTAAGTGGAACGCAGGTAAATGATGGTCCCTAATCTGTGGCACGGATTAACAGATTATTTTCTTTTTTTTATCAACTGACAATAGGGAGCCACCGTTGGAACCACTCCATCATTTGTGAGTCCAACCCTAATGACAGTGACACCTCCCTTGTCTTGTCGGTTCTTTTTTTTTTAAAACAATATTGTTGTCCTATTTCACAATGCTTACAAAGTTGAAAAAACAATCCATGAATCCAACCCTTTATCTGGATTCCTCCAAAAGCTCTTCCCTTCAGGGTTCTTCCCTGTTATATTTCCTTAATGTCATTATCTCCTAAGAGCAGGCAAAAATACACCTGTTTTGAATTATTTCATGATTTCCATCATGATCCAGGTGTGTCGGGCCGACTCACATAAAGACAGGTTTGTCAGTAACACTCTAGTGTGGCTCTCTTTATAACCCTAACACAATACTGGATAATGATTAAACAGTTAACGTTATAATGCCCATTGAATTAAAATTTTGCTTCATCCTTACCATGATGTGACCATGGACTAGAGCAGGAGCAGCTCCGCACTTCTGACTTTTTTTGAGAGTTTGATCAAAGCACTCAGGCTCCGTAGTCCTGTGAGAAAGGGATGTTTTACAATGTCAGAACCATAGGAATTCAAAACATGACTGGTTGTGCCTGTTTTCCAAAATGTTCCAAAATCCCTACTTAAAAACAAAACTCAAAACAGAACTTACATTAAATGTTGCAGCTCATCATCTTCACAGTTAGATGTATCAACAGATTCTAAAAAGCACTGCTGCCCCCCTTCCTGAGGAATGGGGTTAGAGCAGGCACGAGTTCTTCTCCTGAGATTCCCAGAGCATGGTGTCCAGGTAGACCAACAGGTCCAGCCACCATCGATCACTCCTGGATGAAAAAGAATCATAGTGAGGGAAAGTGAATAATGACTTTGTAGAGCCAATAAAGAATTACTTAGCTACTAAAGCCAGCCCGGTAGACACAAAACAAAATTCACCATCTTTAACTAAAACTTCAAGGCAAACAACAAAATCTAAGAAAAAAAATTCCTATATTAAATTTGTTACATTCTAAGAAAGAAAAGAAAACTAAATGTCCACCCCCAGAGTTTTGAGAAATTTGTTTATCAACTTTCACCCTGCGAGATGAGATGGTTGATATCACAATCAATTCTCTCTATCAGGGTCAGGCTTGCTGAAAAAGTCTCAGTTCTCTTAGTTCAGATAGAACAGATTCAAAACACACAGTGTGTGATAAAGCATTTTGTTGTTAAAAGGGGGACCTACACATTTCTAAGCAGCTGGTATTAATCGTATGGTTGATCTGTGTAAACAGGTTATGTAGGCAGACAGCTTGGCTAATTTTCTCCAAAGCTAATAAAATCCATCCAATCCCACCTTCCAAAATCTCCCAAACTCAATTTACATGTAATCTTTAATATCCTTTTATAATACAAAACCTAAACATTAGATGACATTAGACATTGGGAATACTTTTGTTATGGAGAAAAACAAGATAAAAAAGCTTATCAAAGCTTTTGAGTTGCAATTCTTTCTCTATGTGTTTCTGATCTATCTGCTAAAGCTAAGCTATCTGCTACTGTAGCTTCATTGGCTGCAGACAGGAGACTGACTGGTGCAGGTCTTCTCATCAAACTCTCAACCCAAATGTTTTGCTGTATCATTCCTTTAAAACATATCACACCACCTTCACTGAGACCAAATAATCTGTTCGATGTGCACCACCCACCATGCTGACCCCCAACATCAGCCCCCTGCTCACAGGCCGGCCCAGACGTTCCAGGCTTACAGATACATTTGCATTCTTTTCCCTCCATGAAAACCACGCCATTGTTTCTGCAGGGCTGGCAGTGGCAGGGGTTTCTCTCAGAAATGTACTCCTCTGTGGCTCTACGAAGGTAGAGCTTCTTCACCCCGGCACACCGAACCTCCTTCACGAGCTCGGACAAAGGCCGCAGCTTCAGAGACAAGAGTCAAGGTAAGAGAGTCAAACTAAAGAAGGAAAACAAATTGTTTAATACTGTATTTATCTACATGACGGGATAGCACTGTTAAATGCAAAAAAATTGATCCAACCACTCATTCATGCTTTAAAAATTTAAATAGTTTATTGTACTTCCCCTAACCTGTTGTTTTATGACTTGTGGAAGTGACTGAATAGAGTCGTCCCAGTTTGCATACTTTTCCCAGTTCTTTTCTGGATCATCAGGCTGCATGGCTGTCAGTCCGTCAGTTATCTGTCCTCCTTTCACTATAACCTTTGCTACATGAGCAATACCTATTCAAATAAAACATGCCTGACAATGATTGATGGCAGACAGAATAACCAATTTCATGTACATTTATAGACTGATAGGTATATGGAATCAGAACTCAAAGGTATACCATTAAATGGTGAGTGTTCCTGCCGACCAGGCCTGCAGTCCACTTGAGAGGTGGGGAAGAAAAGTTTCCAGCGTGGAGATTTATCACAGAATGGAAGCTGATGGTTTTCATCGGCTAGAAATCAATGGAAAGAGGAAAAGAACAAATAAAAATCAGTGCCAGAACAGAAATGTTATTATTCTGATCCTGAAATTAAGATTTTATTCATATTTATGCTTATATTAAGAATGAAGTGTGATTTGTGCATTTAGAGTTGTAAATGAATCCTCACACAGATATTTTTCAGCTTCTCCATTAATGGTGGCAATGGTCTCAAAGGAGCCTCCAAGACTTCCTTCAGACAAGTAGTGTGTTCCAAACGTTTCCAAAACTGTCCTGTAGGCAGCGTATTCGTAGACTGATGGGAGTTTGAGCAGTGCCTTCCAAAATTCCTCAGATATGGGGATGTATTGAGGAGCGTTGCTCTGAAACTGAGCCACTTCCATATAACTCTTCAAAACCATAACCTTATGGGACTGGAATAGGCATTAAAAAAAAATCACTTTACATTAATTTCTTTCTTAGATTCAGCTTTCCTAAATGAGATGCATTATTTCTACAGAATTGCAGGAGAAAACTCACCTGATTCATGTCAACCGACTCATCATAGTTGAAATATCCTGTTGTCCCAGAAACGGTCTGTCTGTTTAGAGTGGTCTTTGCATAGTGCCATCTACTGGAATATATCTCATCACTGAAGTTTGTCTGAGCTTTACGCTGATAACGGCAAGGGTTATAATGAGTATCAATAGTGTCAACGAAGGCATGAATCCACACAGTCTAACCAAATTCATTCAATCTGAACAGAGACATGCACATGCGAATCTGACGTGATATGTATGTCATTGAAGGTAGTCTTTGGAGGCTTTGATTATCAGTAATACTACAGCAATGTTTTCTAGGACTAACTGACCACCATTCAAAGAACAACAGCCTTCACACTAAAATACTGTCCTGACTGAAAATAAGATGACAAACATCCTGTTCTGGTTATGAGAGCAATTATTACCCTCATAAGTGCACCGCAGAATTTACCTCATTAATCAACCCCAACAAAGCTCAACTCAAGACTTTTAAAGTGTCAATTTTGGTCCAGTTACAACTACACTTTACAAATTATTAAATATTTTAAATAATTCTTTCTGCAAGTGTTCAGTTTATTTAACACTAGATTGTTGAATTGATAATTAACATTAACATTTGGTTGAATTTAAATTCAATTTAGTGTATTAATCTTGACCTCAAAAAGAAGGTCAAGATCTAGGGTTATTAGGGTTAATGTGTTATTTTTGTGATCAAAATAACACATTTTGATCATATTATCTCTAATATTTATGACTTATTTTTGCTAACTTTCCAACACCACTCACGGAATGACGACTCCAACATGAATAAAAAACAATGGCCAATCAAAACACATGTTAATGCAAGGAATATAGGCAGACAGAGCAAATTATGATTGCATCCATTGGACCATATCTTGATGTGGTATGTTGCAGCGCTATCCGAGTTTAAAGGTCGAAAAATTTGTTGGTAAGTTACTAGCCAGATCACAAGACCAGGTGATTTTGACGCTGCTTTTAATGTCATTAATGGTGCTGTTCTAACCAGACTTGCAGAATGTTTAACCTGCCAATTATTAACTATTTCTAAACGATAAAGGTAAAAGATTACAGTATGCTCCAATGAGTTTTTTTAATTATCCTGGGGGTTGAAAGACACTAATATGCACCCTATGTTGCCATATTAGCTTTAGGAAGTCCTGTGTGGGATGTAATTTTAAAATATAACATCAATGTAGAGCGCTGCAAGTTCATGAATGATCAGAATTCCTCTTGGCACATTCACAAATAACCGAGATGTATTTTTGTACTTAGTGCACAGTGATGTTTTTCAGAATGACCAACCATAAATCTGTACTTGACAAAACTGAGGGGAAGTCTGAAGACAGATCTGTGGACAGAACTGTACTTGGTGTGACACTGGCCCCCGAAGCTCTTTGTGTTGATGACAACGGCCTTGTTATCTCTTGTCACCACATCAAACCTACAAACGGAAAAAGTATGAAACTGGTAATTATATCGTTACTACTTGTTTGGATGCACAAACTAGTACATGTATATCAAGTTTTGTCACTTGCCCCATTCCTAAAAGGTCCATGTTAGGTGGGAGAAGTGAATGTGTGCACATCATGTGTTTTGGAATGATGCAGATTTCATCCAAACCATCTTCCTCACAGTCCAGGTCTCCATTGCACACCAGAGTCTGGCTGATACACTGACCTAAGAGTCAAAAACAGACAGCCCAGGGACAGTTCTTCAGTTTTTTAATGATAAAGTGTATGGTAAGTGTAGAAATTTATGTCTAACCTGATCGACAGCGAAACCAGTCTTCACATCCTTGGCCTGGTGGGCAGCCTTTTGTTGTTTCACAAGGCCTGGTTTCCATCCAGCCTCCACTGCAGGGGTTCCCACCAAACTGAGCGTACACAGCCATGACTCGGCTTCTTGTCTTTAACATGCCACAGTACATAAAATATGAAAATAATTTAATTATAATTCGGTAAAATATGGAAAATAAACATGTAAACTAAATAGATTTTAAATATGTTTATCAAAAAAAGAAAAAAATATTTTATTATTATTTGAAATAAATAAAAAGACTCCAGAGGTATTTTACTGCATTTCATCATAATGTCCCAACCTGTAATTTGGTGCAGCCGTCACATTCTGACCATTCACCATATGGCCCCCATTGACAGTTAACTCTCTCTTCACAAAACCTGAGAAATTAAATTCAAACAAAAGGGTTAAACAAAATACATTAATGAATAGTAAACATTGCATAGTTGATCTTTTTTAAGGTTCTGCAAAACTAGATTTACCCATTGGGTATGAACAGAACTAGCACCCATAGCAGGGCGTCCATTGGAAGCTGAGTATTGATCTGCAAGTGAAAAGAGTTGAGAAACGAGCAAGAGAGGAAAGAGAAGAGAAGAGAAAAAAGTAAACTTTATAACTCTTTACTCTATGTCATTAAACTGACATAGAGTATATGTAAAAATTATCCACAGGTTTTCAGGCTCTAATGTTAATCAAATGTAAGACCTACTTGCCTTCATGAAGTGTGGTGAGCAGTAACGGCAACAGTCTTTCCCTCTTTTTGAGGGAATCAAACCTATCTCTTTAAATTCAGTAGGGAATAGATGTGTGTGTGTGTGTGGTAGGAGGTGTCTATTTTTGTGTATTTTTGCCAAAAAGCTCGTCCAAAGGGTCATTCTGAGACCAAAAGCAAACATTATCTCATAGTGTTCTTTGCTTGACTGATAGGTTCATGTTAGGATAATCGATCATATATGGTCTCCTAAAGCATATCAAAGCAGATTGGTGCTGTGTTCCCTTTAGGTGTTCTATAGATTTTGTTTTCTATCATACATGATGCCTGGACTGTGTGCAACATCCACAGTAAAATACCCTATTCCAATAAAAGATACACCAATCAGCCTTGACCTTAAAACCTCCTCTCTAATATTGTGTAGGTCTCCCTTCTTGCCAGCTAAACAGCACGGTGATGTTTGTTCCGACACCTTTCTATCAGAACCAAATTAACTTTTTCAGAATTTGTGCTAGTGTAGAATCATAATTTTGCCCTGTCAGAGATGTTTGGATCCTTTCCTCAGACCCAATTTTCCTTCTTCTTTCACATCAAGAACAAAATGTCAAATCGCTGCCACAGATATTGCCCTCTGTAACAGATGGCGTGTTGCAATGTAATCAATGTTATCTTGACTTCCACTGTCTATGCTTGTAATGTTATGGCTGATGTTCCGTGTAAGTGAATCGTGACATGTGAGTATGTGAGTGTGAATGGAGGTTTGTCCATTTGTGTTAACCCTTGAAAAATTAGCCATTCCCCATTTAAGTTTCAAACTTATAATAGTTCTAAATTAGTTTTGTCTACATGACTAGAGACATTTGTTCCAAGAGTCTGTCAGCCTCAGGAAGTGAAATGAGATGTGATATACCCCAGCAAACACTGGAGGGCAATAGAGATTTGAGAATTATTCCCTCTACATGGATGAAATGGGACTTGAGGCTTTACAAATATATGGACACAAGAAGCAAGACTCTCTCAAGACTAATGAGAGAAGCTCAATGATGGAGTCCATGGCAGTCGGGTGTATATCTGTAGGAAGAAATATGAAATATTGGAGTGAAACCTGTGACTGAAACCTGTGACTGTCTGCTCTCTAATTAGGAGGTGTGTCTTGACCCCAAAGAATATATACAAGAATGTAAAATGATCTATTCATTTTCATTTCTTTTGTTAATATCTAAGTGTTATATTGATAAAAAAAAAAAAGAAAGAATATTTTTACCCCTTCAGGCTCCTAAAAACTTTAGTCTTACCTTTCTCTAAAATTACAACCCTAGCTCCAGCCCTAATAAAAACTCGATAACATATTGGAAATTAATCCGAAGTAGCTCCTCAACATTAAGGCTTTTGTCCGTATTTCTGATCTCATTTTGAATGTCACAAGGTTAAAGAATGTAATACTTTGTAAATAAAGCTTTTTATATTCCAGTATGAACATATATATAATGAAAATCAAATACGCTACAGTCCTCATGCAGTTCCATCTTTTTTTCTTTACATTGTGATTAGGGAGTTTTACTTCAAACCCAATTTATAAAAAATATTTCATATAACCTATCTAAAAATTAGCCATCTCAGGGACCTCTGGGGGGATACATTTGACTGTCTGCACAAGCTCCGCTGTTTTGGCTGATAAATTCTTAAACCACAGCCAGTTCCTGAATATTTTTCACCCCCTAACAATTCCATCAGAAGTAGCGCTGGCAACAGCAGTCCCAGTTGTGCTCCCTCTGCTGGACTAGAGAAACTTCTACAGCAAGGTTTGGTTGGGCCCTTCTCTTATGATCAGAGCACTATTAATGTATTGAAGCAGGCCTATACACTTGTTATGACCAGGCTGGTCAATTTCTCTCCTCTTGCCTTCTTAAGCCAAAAGGGAAGGGCTCACAAACATGGATCCCCGTCAGTCATGCCTCCAACATTGTCCAATACCCTCATAACATCTTCCATCACTTCCCTGGGACCACAGATCATTATATTTTCTTACTCTAGGGGTCTCTGGAATGGTGGCAACTTTATAGATTCCACGCTTGTCATCCGCTGTGCTATCTCCACTGAGAACATGCCTATACCTTATGGTGTCTGGACGGGAAGATGTTGGCCCATATAACTCGCTGCACTGCTGCCAATGCCTTAATCGTGCTAGGCAATCGGTGTGAAAACATCCAGCTTTGTCATTCCCTCACTGCATCAACCTTTTTTCATTCCCGTCTCGCTTAATCTCCATAATCCCCACATTGACTGATCTGCTGGAAGCTGCAGTGTTTACTGCCATTCCCACTCCCTTGAGGTTCGTCTTGTCGCATGAGGACTAACCGCTGCCCTTTTCTCCAGAGCCTCCTAATCTCTGCTGTGTGTCATGATCTTAGTGGGGTTTTCAGTATGCAGGGTGCCCCATCGTCTCTCCCACGGAAATTACCATTAGGCTATTACCATTAGGCTATTACCATTAGGCTATGACCTGCTCCCTCTTGCCCATTAGTCAACTCTTTAATCCATCTTGTCGGTAAAGAGAGTCAATACTCATGACTTATTGAGAGCTGGCTCAATCTGTCCATCCTCTATTGATCTATCTATCTATCTATCTATCCATCCGTCCGTCTGTCTGTCTGTCTGTCTGTCTGTCTGGCATGAATGACCATCTTTTTCTTTTCTTAAATCAATTCTGCATCCCAACCTTGTGTTGTATGATCTTGTGTGATGAATAACATTATGTTATAATACAATATATACTATATTGTAGGGAGCTGTTGTATATCTCTCTTTAATATTGTAGCTTCTGTGGGGCAGTTTTTCCAGCCAGTGTCAATTATCTTCATATCCAGACACAGGAGTGGCTTGTGAAAATACTTTTCCTTCTCCTCACAATCCAAACTTTCCTGAAACATCTCTACCTCCTACACCCCTGCATCTTCCTCATCTGTGTGCTCGCCTGCACTGGCATGACAGACAAAACACACACATGCCAAGACAAACACAGACTCATGAGCGCAAAAAGGCACAATTGTTTTTCCTCATGCAAAAACACCTCTTTCAATAAAATTCAAGGACATACATTACAGCATTTCCTTTTTTTATTTTCTTCAGGAGGCATTATTAATGGCCTCAAGTCCATTAGGCCGTGTAAGAAAAGATATTAGTATCCTCCTTGTGTGCAACGTCTGGCTGCAGAATGGCTGAATGAGGAAACTGTCTCGGAAGGGGTGTCACAGTAAAACTACCCACCCACTTACATCCACACCACCCTGGAAAGTAGATGAATTCAGGATCATACCCAGTTAATGAATTACAAAGGTTGTTCTTTTTTTTTGCTCAATAGCTGCAATTGTACTTTGGCTGTTCAGTGCTTACATGATGATCTGAGTAAATGATAATTAAATCAGAATGGCTTTAATAATGTATATCATTTGTCATTCACGCTATCAACGTACTTATTAGTACTCATCAATCCAGAAACTTTTCATGAAATGATACTTCACTTAGTCACTCATTAGACATAGAAGCTTTATTTGAATGGCCGCTTTTCACTTAGAACAGAGTCACTGTCATATGAAAGAGCGTTTTGGAGTTTTACAACAGCAAAGGGCTTATTTCACAACAGAACATAAAGGCAATGACAAGAGCGAGGACTGAGGAAGACACAAATGTCCTTATGACACAATTTGTAAGCCTTTTCCAATCTTCTCGTTCATCTGGATTCATTTTTAATCTACATGATGTTTTGCAACATTTAGAAAATAAATTTACTCAGAGGTCTATCTGAATGGTGAGACATTTCAAACCGAGATACACACATGCTCTTAAGAAAAGTGAGGAGATACATAAAACACTACTAACTAGTAGGGTTGAACCAATGAACGGTGTGAAAGCTAATTTATAAGCTAGAATGTTTTCCTTAATGCTAAACTTGACAAGGAAAAAAAACCCTGAGGCATAAGTCTCGCTCAGTTAACATATAAGTTCTGAAATGACTATCAATGACTCTACAATGATTTAAATAATTTACAATTCATCTCCAGTATGCTATTTTAATTACACTATGTACAAACTTTCCACAATATAAAACATTTGAACAAAAAAACACACCAAAGTGAAAGACAAATTATTGAAACTCATTTCGACGTTGAAGCGTAAGATACAAAAATGACTTTATAGCCGATACTCAATCACTCGATCACATGAGACGTTAAGAAATGGCACAAGAAAAACATCCACAAATCCAATGAGTTGAGTTTCCTGTTTCAATTTTACATGACCAAACCAGAAAACAACGTCTGCACAGATAACATTCTATGCAGAAAATGCCGCACTGATCGTCAGCCACACACCACATGATCAGCGGGCATTTTTTTGACAACTTTTTTTGTTCATGCATAATAGTTGCGAGTTTACAATAAAAAAATATTTCCATTGTCACTCCGGTTATCACTTGAAACATTAAAAATAGCAGGCTTTAGAAATAACTCATTAAACAGAAATAAAGAACTGAAATATACCAAATGTACTGATGTAGCAGAAATCTGGAGATTCGGGAACACTTAGAAACACGAAACACCGAATAAAATGTATTATTATTATTATTATTATTATTATATAAAGTAGACACCTAAGAGCTATACAGATAGATCTTATTTAACATATTTTGTATGACTTTCCATGTGTTCAGATACCGCTGTCACATAAAGACCTCCTGTCCGACTTTTCTGCGTTTCTGTGAGTGAGCATTATGAAACTTTACCACCTGTGTTTACGAAGTACAACACCATGACACATATCATGATGACTCATGTTTACTGTACTAAAAAACAATATCCACACACACAGACAAACACTCACACACACACATACACACACACTCTCTCACACACTCAGGGGAGCGCGCTCGGCAGATGAAACAGACAGTGGATAAACTCCTTTACCCAGATGTAATGTATTATTATACCTGGCTGTCACGACTCTACACCCACCACTAAATGTAATAAATTTGACAAGTTGGATTCCCACACATTAGAAATGACTCGGTTCATCGGTTGCATTTCTAGCTTTTCATCAGATTTGTTGCAGCTACAGTTAAGAACTTTCTTGAAATTCAAAACACTCTATTTGTGTGGAGAAAATGTTTTGTTTGGATGCACGTGGCAGGCCAGGCAGATTTTTCTCATCTAGCTAAGCCGTACTCTCCGTCTGTATTTTCTCTGTTTTTTAATTAGTCAATCAAAGACCAATTTATAATTGTGTGTTGATTAATGTCCAGGCTGCAAGCTGACTTGAATGGATTCTATTACTGGGAGAAAGACCATTGGGAGATTTCTGTTGAACAGGAAATTGCATTTTTTCATGTATATGTACATGTATATTAAGTTTTCCAGAAACACATGCAGCGATATGACGAGGAATACATATTGTTAGGAATAAACAGTAGCTGGCTACGTACATCTGCCAACAATTTGAGTGGTTTTACTTACAAACGTCACGTTATGCAAATTTTAAAACAGCCTTTGTAAAATAGTCATGTCACTAGAGTACCAAGAAGGTTGTACCAATACATTAAGCAGTTGGTTGTTCTGCTCTGAGGAATTTACTCCTGGCAGAGTGGTCAGACTTAAAACAGTGCATTTAAAGAGTGGAAATAGTTAGTTTTACAGCACAAGGAAGGAAAAGGGAACTATTCTGATCCCTAAATAGGAAACAAAAAAACACCTCATTCTCCTTGTTTTCCAATCGACACAAGTGTTGTTTCTCCGTATCGCGATTTTACTTCCCTCAAACTATTTCTGTCATTAGATCTCTCACTTCGTTATAGCCCTAAATAAAGCGAAAGAAGCAGAGCAGCTCCCCTCCTGAAATAAATGCCACAGAGAAAAGAGTGAAAGCACGGACCAAACCACTGGCAGTGATGACTGTGCTTCATGACTTTGCCCCATTGGCTCTCAGGTGGCATCATCTTCATCATCATCCAGGTGATAGTTGAGAGTTATGACAGCACTGATAAATTCTCCAAGCTCCACAAAGTCAGCTGTGATAATGTTGATGCCGTTCTCCCCGGGTCTCTGCGACCTGATCCACTGCATCATGCCAGGTAGGGCCCTGGCAGAACACAGAAACACACACACATAGACAAACACACGCACACACACACACAAAAACAAGGGGGGTGGAGAGAGGAATAGAAGAAGACATCATTCACGGTTGGCTGGATCTACACAGAGAGGGGCAAGCTGTGATAAAAGATCTCTGTGATGCAGCAGGAGATTTCTGTAAGCCAGACCCCACTGAACGGAATGGACACACTGATGTCATCCGTGCAACAGAGTGTTACTACTGCAGGTGCCTCACCGAGCTGTCTGCATAGCAAAATGATATGAGGTGTTTGTTCTTCACGCTCGATTCCTTGTTTTATTATGACCTCGACAAGCAGCCTGCTCAGAAAAACAAATGGAACGAACTCTGAAGGATGCCTACATGAAAGTCAACAAACGCCTGGTGAAAGCGATCGTGAGGAGATTGTGGAGTTACAGAATGAATAATTCATGAAAGGAAAATTGATAGTTTCACCGCTGAAAAAAACTAAAGATTAAGAGGGAAATACAGCACGGTCTCAGGAGGAGAAATTCTGAACTGCAACTGAGATAAATAAAAGGGCAGGAGGATGAGCTCATGCCCATTAAGTTTTGTTGAGTGTTATAATTGGTTAATCTGAGGCTTCCAGTGTATGAGGTGTTGTTAGAGCTTTAGTCACATAGTTACTGTAAATATGACAAATAATACTGTTATAATTGGTGCTGATTTTTAATCTCATCCAATCCTAGCATTATGTTGAACATGAGAATGTACTACAGTTGCTCATACCTTTCTGTGATTGTCTCTCTCAGACCACTAGCTACACCCTTCATCACAGTGCTGGCCTTTGGCGTCAGAACCACCTGGGAGACAAAAAAGGTGCCCTTCCTCCTATAGGAAACAAATAAAGCAGTTACAATTTATCATTTCCTGTCTTTTGCAAGTTAATCTATTTCACATGACCCTCCAGCAGTCTCCACACTCAGCAGTGTGGAGACTCAATGTAGGAGGAAATGAGTTTTATAAATATGTTCTCCTCATCCTCTAAGTTGGTTCATTTGATCAAACAGCAAATGCCATTTTTTGCTTTAATTTTTTATAGGCATTGTGACTATATATGAAAATCTTGCTATAATGGGTCTTCAGATTGGTCTTTTGGATATTTTTAATATTATCAAACACCAAAATTGCGAACCATTTTTTGTAATATGACATGATAATGTACTGACATCTTGTCTAACGTGACCTTAAGCATTAAGGACGCAGAGTGGCCACTGAGGTATAGATGCAGAGGCTGACCTGCGGTCAGTGACAGAGGCCTGGAGAAACTGAACCAGCTTCTCTGGGTCTGTTGTATTGGCCCAGGGAGAGGGCATCATCTGGCCTGGCCACAGGAATCCCACCTCCAGGGCCATGGGGTGATGGTAGAAGACAAGCACCTGGTACTCCTTCTCCCATAGATACTGCAGGGTTACCTGGGGTTGCAGGAGGGAAAGGAGAGGTTACAAAGGGAGAAATGACCGGAGGTTACAGAGGGGATAAAGGGTGATGTATGTTGAATAGTGAAAATAAAATAGTCATAGGCAGCATCTTAAAATGATAGCTGATATGAACATGCTTTATTGCACATGTGATCTACGTGTATCACTGGGCCTGTCGCACACTGCAGCCACTCTCCTCCTTCTCTGTTAAATAGTGAGGCGTTTGTTCAGATGCATGGAAGAGAGGACTGGGAGGTGGTATGGGCAGAGGGGCTACCAGCCAAGGATTGCATGTGTCTCTCATCATTAGGAATTAGGCAGAATTGACTTTTTTAAGGAAATGGGACTTGACACTTTGATCGGTTTAGTTCACATCATGCCCAAAACACTTATGAATAATTAAGGGACTAAACACAAGGCTTTTATGGCTCACACTTGGGTTTTTTTTTGCGTTGAAAGTATGCATTCATTCCATTTAACTGTTATAAATAAGATGGAGATTGCATAAATGAAATGTACCATGGACATGAGACCATATTAAAAGAACTCCAGATGTTAATACTTTAGATACTGAACTCAGGACCAGCAGTGTAGACCCTCCTAGTGGAGAAAGAGGATACATTTATCAGTATGTGATGCCTTAATGTTTGTACTAGCAGTTTTCAATATACCATAATAGCATAATAGAAATTGTAAAATTAAGTTATTACTTTTGGTTTTGCAACCTGAGAATTTTCAGCAGCTTCATCCAGCTACCATTGTAAAATATTTCAGGTGGATCAGGTAAAGTAAGATGAAAAGCTAAATGAAACACAGGGACCTATGCATAGGACCATCTACCTATGCATGGTAGATGGTCTGGAAAAAAAACAATAGTTATGACAAGCTTTTGAGCACACCACAAAACAATTTTCCTGTGTCTCACAGGTGACATAAGCATATGGAATAATTGCTGGACATCAGCATCTATACTTCCCTTCATTGCTTTTGTCCTAGTCCATCTTCAATATCAATTGTATTTGAATTCAACAGTACCTCTTGAGCGAAGACAACTGGGCAGAGTTTCTCTCCAAACACCTCTTTCAACATGGCCACCAGTTTTTCATGGTGCATGTTCTGCACGCCGTAGAAGTGGTTGAAGTCCAGGAACACAACCTCTCTGGCATGAGACGAGAGGAAACTACTGATCTGCTCCAGACCCTCTCTCACCTGAAAAACATAAATAACAAGAGTATGAGTCAAGATCATGAAATTTTACCTAATGATTAATTGTTATGCAGACAATTTGGATAAATTCTTTCATTTTCTTTTGTCATTTGTATCCCCTCATTACCGTATCAGTCTAATAACAGCGCAGTGACATCTAGTGAGCTGGCATTTTTATATTTCGACTCAACAAAAGCTTCTTTAATGGTTCATTTTCTAGTCTGTCAAAGTTCAATACATTTTTTGGGATGGTGGATCCACATACTTGTAGATTTGCTGATTCAAGAGTTGACCACTACCTTCTTACAACAAAATTAACAGATTGTTTTCAAAATGAAATGTTTGACTCTGTGACTTAATGATCCATAGTGTTCACATTGACATGTGCTTATGCAAATGTAAGGGTCCACATGACATTTACATTTATAACCTAAATTATCATTTAATTTAATTATCATAAGGCTAACCAGATGGCGCCAGTCGAACATCAAAAAAACTGTGGAAAACGACTTCAAATAGTAAAGAGATATGACATTTCTATTACATCAAAATGTTTTATGTCTAAATGGCTAGAGGTGATTATCACAGTTATTAAAAAAAACTTAGCCTATGCTGTTGTCCCCGACTGCAAAGGTATATCCCCTAAAAGCAAATCCCCTGATTGACCTCCTGTGTATTTGATATTGAGGAAGATCCGTTACATAGATATTGTGTTATCGCGTTAACACGAAAGATCTGCCGCAGCAATCCAGTGATATCCCCGACTCGTTGCGTGTATTATAATATCGTCTCTGCCAATAATTGATCGTTTGAATTAATCCCAACACTTAAGGCATAAAAGCAGGGTTGGATGTGTCACCTTTAAATTCCCTGAGGAAACTTTTACACACGTTTGGTGAATTGGCAGGTCGTGAATCTCTCTGATACATCTGGTTGAGGCCAGAGACAGCAACACAACTTTCTTTAAAGCCACCATTTTCATATCCAATTTCCTCTAGCGGTTCAAAAGGGGGGGTCCAAAAGAGCATTCAAAACAAAGATCCCACGATGTCGCTTTAACGTGAAATCTTGCAGCCATGAATGTCATGAAAAGAACCTTCAAACTTCATATCTCTGTTGCTTGTATGACTAAGCTCTAAGTTGAAGTTGACCTATCGGCGTGCTTCTAAAACAAACAGAGCAGCACCAACATTACTTAGCAACCACACGAGTTCAAACCACATCACATCAGTAGTCTATGCTGACCGTTGCACTGAAGAGACCGTGGGCGAAGAAGAGCTCATTGTCGGGGTCACGGGGCTTGGTGGAGATGCGGAGGTCAAAGAAGCGGATCCCAGCCTCCAGTTGGCTGGTAAAGTTCATAGTCTGTGTAGCCAACCACTTCCTCATCAGCTTCTTGGCCACCGTACCAAAAACAGAAACAAAGTTCTGCACCGTCTCTGGCTGCTCTGGTCCCACTGGAGATGACTCATCGATGTAGAAGCTGAAGGAATCATGGGAACCTGGAGAAGACAGAAACAAGAGTCTGTGAGCAGGTATTGATTGCTGGGTTGTTTCTGTGGGGGTTAGAGCCTGTAAGAATGGCAGTAGCTAACTGCAAATAACTGTGGTCCCATGTCCCACAACTTGAAAAGTCTGTTCGTCCATGCACCGATATCAAACCAAAGCTCCCAGAGAACTGCATTCCTCTTTTACGTGTTACTCTTTACACTGAACACCTAAATGAACCACTGTAATCATAGTCTCATGTGTAAATCTTTTCACTCCAATTTTCTAAACCTGTCTTCAGCCTCCCCAACTCCAAAGTAATTTGTTCATCCCTACTGCTTGATTATTTGAAACTGAATCATTTCATTAAGTTAGTTGCACCGCACCGACGGAAAAGTACATTTGCAAGTGATTATCTTAATTGCATGTTTTTCTGGTGATAAAATTAGTCCGTCAAAACCATTTCAAGTTTCAAAATTCTGACTCCACTTCATGCAAAATATTGATATGACATACAGTGTTTAGTTAAATCATATGTCACAACAATGCTTTTGAATACGAGGTTCGGCATTTTGATAATCTGTCTTTACACAAACAGGGTCTATTATTATTACTTACATTTTAACACATCATTGTCATACAGATTACATTAAGATGTCCCAGCTTAATGTTAACAGATTAACATTAAGCATTTTATTTTTATAATTAAAAAAAAACAGTTGTCTTTTAACCGAGTAATAGAATCACAATAGTCACAATTATTGATAAACGTGTTGTCGGATTAATTGAGAGAAAATTAATCGGCCCTTCACAAACTCATGGCCATAGCCATGTTGGACAGGGTTAACAGCTCTCACTGTCAAGGTGATTTTATACTTCTGTGCAGCTGACCCACTTCAAAAGGCTCTGATGAACTATTCAGGTTTTAGACAGGGACGCACTCAATGAGTAGGCTATTTGTCCTTTTCCACTTATTTTATTCAAACTTTAGTTGCAGGACATCAGGTATTAGTTGAAAAACCTTCAACAAATGAAACAAAGAGGATGTTTTAAAACTCAAATACGATACAGTACATGCTTATGATTCGTATGTACATAACATAAAATGTCCCAAATAATAAACAGTATATCATGACCCAAACATTCTTCACTTTATTAATATTCTACATAAAGCAAAAATATTATAAAGGGATATTTATAAACAAAATAAGTTTAATTATTAGGAAATGTTTATCTACAATTAAACTTTAATATTAATATACCAGTAGCACTTTATATATTTTTATAACATACAAAATTAAGTAATTATGTAATATCTTCTTAAATGTGTTCAGTATTTAATATATATATATATATATATCTTAATGTTACTATTTATACAATCCATACATAATATAAATACAATATATAAACATATCATACATATGTTAATATACCACATATATAAATACTTTAAATGTTTTGTAGATAACTTATAATTAATTTATCATCATTATCTAGTGTATGAATACCAGACATCTACCCGTTTTTCCGCGATCTCACACACAGACATGATAGGTGCTAATGCTGTGAGCCACGCGTCACTTGACCAAACCCATAGCTGTTGTATCCAGAATATACAGAACATCATCATCTTACCGGCGGCCTCCCTGGTCTTTGTCGTTAATCAGTGTGAGAGGTTTGCCGTGCATGCCTTTTAATGGTTCTGGTTGGTCGGATGGACTGGAGATTGGTTCCAGCCGGTGGTGTGCTCTTTGTTGATTTAACCCATTTAGTGGCGGATTATGACTACGACTTGTATTTGCGATGAAATTTGACTTTGACTCGACACTCACTACGGGGTTACTGTGAATATTTGATCGTTTTACACAGCCATAGTTGAGCATAGCAGACAGAGGCCAAGAAGTTGACACGTTCTCAATACTTGGAATGCACACTTCACTGATGCCTTCAATGAAATGCAATGAATATTTTGATCAGTGTACGGTTTGCCAAATGGTGTTGCGAAATATCATCTCTTTAAATGCTTTTCCTCTTAAGGAAAAGGTTCATGGAAACAAATTATCAAACTATGGATTATAATGAGTACCGAAAATTACAATGAGTACTGAAAATGTGGTGAAATGTTGTGCAATAAAACATATTTCTGTTCACCATCAATCATTTGGAGTAGCAGCAAATATGCCAGAAGATATTTCAAACCTCAGCAAACCTTTTCTGCTCAGACTACCTTATCAGAAGTATTTCCACCTTTAAGAGGAAATACAAATGCAATGGTTTTACAATCATTGTTATTGGCAGAGATTATGTGATTTCCCATAGGCTCTGGTTGGTTGAAAAGATCTCGGTGACATTTGTGACATTAGGTCTGTTACATAAGCCAAGGAAGAGTTGATTAATTTTTAAGTTATATCCAGGAATAGAAGTAATCTTTCGGACACTATATTCTTAAAACGTTGCTAGAAAGGGCCTCTTTTCAAAAAAAATGTCATATATAATGTTAAATAATAATAGCTTAATTATCAATCTCACATGTTAATATCAATGTCACTTCAACACATTTCCTACTAGGCTACTTTACGCACATAAATAAGAATCCATCCGCTTATACAAACATGCCCTTATACAGAGGCAGACTGGCTGTGAGCTTGAATCGACCTCCGATGCCAGGTCTTTGCAATCAGTCCGGAGAATGACCATAAGCAGAGCAGACAGCTGCTTGTGGGGTCAGGACACAAAACAGCATCACTGCAGGCTGAACCATGCCACCAGGGTCACAGCATCCCAGAGTATGACTTTAAGCAATTACAACCGCCGGCTTATCCACTCAACTACACAAAAAATGTCAAAAAAGTATAGAAAATTGCAAGAGTTTGATTGTTCAGACCAGCCTCAAGGTAGGAACCATTTCTCACACGTGAGAGACCTTCTGTGTACCCCTCTTAACCAAAGGCCTTCTTGTATAATTAATGAAGATGTTAGTAATAGAAACTCCTGTATGGATATATGGTCAATGCAGCGGTCCCCGAGGGTCATACAACTGACCAAGCTGAATACCTAACGAGGGGCAAAACAAACAGGATGTGTTAATGCATCATTGACTAGCAAAGCCTTAAATAGTTTGACAAAAACTTTACAAATGTGTTGCCAGCTGATACGGTTCTTTTGTCACTACATAGACAGAGATAAAAAAATAAAAAATTATTTTGTATCTGTTTTCTTTTCCTCCTCCGCAAAGTACCCAAATATCTCTATAGTTGATTCCTTTGATGTTTTCATGAAAGGAGTACAGTGATTTTAACATAAATAGAGCGGACATTACCTAAGGCGTTTCCTTGATGTATCTACTCGTACATACACCTAATAATAATAATAATAATAATAATACATTTAATTTATAATGCACTTTACATTTGGAGCAAATCTCAAAGTGCTATTACCTACCTATTAGTCATACCATTATAATCACTGACAAATTAAGACAGAATCATTTTGATTGCTGATTATCTCATTACAATGGTACCTATCAATGGGTGATATATATTGGGCAGCAAATGGACATTTGAAGTTGATGTGTTGCAACCAGTAAAATGGGCAAGCACAATGTTCTGTGGGACTTGGACAAGGGCCAGATTGTGATGTCTTGAAGGCTAGGTCAGAACATCTCAAAAACTGCAGGTCTCGTTGGGTCCTGGTCTGCAGGGTTTAGTAAACACCAAATCGGTCTAATGAAGGACTGCTGCTGAACCAGAAACAGGGTCATGGGTGCCCAAGGCTCACTGATGTGTGTGGAGAATAAAAGCAAGCCTGTGTTGTCTGATCCCACTGAAGCACAAACTGCTGAAAAAGTAAATGCTGTGTCCTGATAGAACTTAATTGTAATGCAATGTATCATACCTTTATTGATCACACACAGTCATACAGAGTACATATTAGTGAAATTATTATTTATCTTCTGCATTTGACCATTCCCTGAGGGAGCAGGGGTCGTCCCCTTTGCGCCCTGGTAGCTGGGGTTTCAGGGTCTTGCTCAAGGACCCTCAGACAACCCTATGGCTTGTTCAACATTTATACTTGACGCTAAATTTGCTTGAGTAAAGAAGTTGAATCAAAGAGAAGTACTGAGATATTATGAGAAATGAGTACTCTATTTGAGTATAGAACATCCATACTTATCTTATATCTTTGCATTCTAATGAATCAAATTGAAGTTAAAATCAAACATCTTGCTTTTGTATTCCGTGAAAAGTAGCAAATTTTTGTCCAGGTCAGACACGCTTCCACTGACTATTAAATACCTGGACTTTCCCTTTCGGATATGCTAACGTGGCACATTTTCATCTTATCCCTTCTTGTATTTGTTTTTCTTCTTCTTGTTATTGGTGAATGTAATCTGCTGTTTCTTCCTGTAGTTGCTCTGAATCATATACAATAGTGCTTTCACACTGTAAACAAACTAAAATATGTCTCATTTAAATCGTGAAGAGACCGTCTCTTTTTGACTGAACCAAGTCTGGTTGTTTGATCCAGGTGTTGGACCCGGGCTGGGATGGGAGGATTACTTTTACAATTTTTTTTTATCAGTAACGTAATCCAAATATCACAAAAAAAGTATTGAATCTTGATAACTTTCAGTTACATTTGGATTACTTCAGTACCAAATATGTAAATAAAGACAAGAGCTGATAAAAGATGTGTCTGCCCAATGTATTTTTAAAGAAAAATTCAGGCAGAAGACTGAAGACTTACAGTACAATTAAAGTCCATTACACAGTCCACATACTGTAGTACAGTTCACAAAGCAAATATAAAATACAGGCAGACAGAAAATGCTCTGTGTTACTTCATAAATTAAAAGCACCAACACTAATTTTAAACAAATCTGGTGTTCACCCACTGAATTTTAAAAAACCAAAAAGAACCAACGTATGAAAGAATATTTAAGCCGCTAAGCAAATTCAGGCATTAGGCTTATAGAATCCAAATCAAAGTATGGGTTTACAGAAATGTATCATTTACAAAGCAGAAATAAAATCTGCTCCTTTTCCTTTTGTTCTTCCATCGCTGATTCCCTCTACGAGCCTTTTGAAGTAAAGCTGTTCATCCAAGGAGAGAGACTAAACATGATCAATCACAAATTCTTCTTTTCCTTGTCCACGTTGAGATGGACTCGGCTGCTCACTAGACTCAGCGTCTTCTTTGTGTGTATTAGATTTATTCGGTTTTAGTGTATTTATTCAATAACTCACTGACAATTAACTGTTCAGCTGTATTCCAGAATTAGATGACAGGTTTACAAGTAACAATTAAAGTGATAACAGTAACAAGACCAAAAACACAAACAATTATTGTTCATGTTGTTATCATTATTATTAGTAGTAGAAGTTGTAAAAAAAATCCCCAGCTGTAAGGGATGTTTCACATTGGTGTCCCATAGATACATACATATCCCTTCCCTGCACTGATGCCAGACATCAATAAATAAAGAATAAAGTTACGTTTGTTTGCAGATTATGACTGTTTCATGCGGACAGAAGGAGCCGTGACAATAACTATTAAATCCTTTATTGGAGGACTATACCTTTCCGACACGACCCCTGATAGCATCACCACCTATTATCTTACAGTTCCATTTATTTTTCATTGGTAGTAGAAGTAGTAATATTAGTAGTATTGACAGGTTAGCTAACCTGTTTTTAATGTTTTTAATGTTAGCTTACGGGATGTCTGAGTAGCTACCGTTAGCTGTTGTTCTTACCCGTACATCTTTCTTTAAACTTGATTTGGAGTCCTTGGATAATGACAGAACTTTTACTACCAGAGGATTTTGTCAGAAATGAACTGGCAAGTCGACTGTATCAAAACATTAGTTAATGTGAGCGCTGTTATGGCTTCTGTTGTGTCGTGAAGTGTTGTAATGTGTGCACACTGTGCATGAGTATGATGCATCGCAGTACATCTGTCTCTATTTTAAAAATTGTAATCCTGCTAGTTATCCCCAAATGTGCTGAATGTAACTGTAATCTGATTTTTTGTTTTCTGTAACTGTAACAGAATACAGTCCAAGCTGAGAAGTGCAAAAATCTGGGATAAAACAAGGTAGGTGCGGAAGGTAGTATTTCGTTACTGGGTTAGTTTCATATGTCAGGTTAGTGAAGGACAGATAGAAAGTGTTTCTGACTTATTTATTAAACTGGGAAGGCCAACCACAGTTTGATTTTTACCGCATCAGTCTTTAAATTAACTAAAAATATTGTCCAACCTCAACATTAAAGATTTTTTAGAATGTGTTTTTGCCCTGCTGCTCCTTAATTTTGTCTTGACCTGTTAGCTTTGCTAACACTGTTCAAATCAAACGTTTTTTTGAAGCTCACGACTGATGTGCTCACACTTTACGATCAGATCCCCCCGCACGACATTAGTGCTCATAAAGTACTACCAGTCTGGCCCTTACAGCCTGTTGTCGCTATTTTTTATTGTCAATAAAGTTTTGTTTTAAAGCTCCAAGGCAGAAACACATTTTTCTTTTTTTTAAAACATGCTATAAAAAAAAGACAGCTGGCTGTGTTAATTATTTTTTTGCCATCCGGTGTGCTGAAACTTCTTTTTTTTTTACAGTTTAGTCTATTTTGCAGAGAGACTTGGAGGTAGGCTAGCTACTTTGGACTGCATAGACTTAACCTTTTAGCAAGTACCGCTCTGACAGCTGTGGACCTCTCTAATTCTTCATTTGTCATTAGCCACAAGCTGAACTTTCTACTTATGACTACTTACTATAATTTTTATTATTACCACGCGTCGTGTCACCATAGCAACTCAGACGCTCCACCACTCCTCACAGACGCAGTGAGAAAATAAGGCGCTGTAGTCAGCCGATCAAGTTGAGACCCTGCCAAAATTTCTGATAGCAAGAAAACCTTTCGATCATCTGACCCCTGTCCGTGATCTGCTCATTGGCACTCGTGACCCCGTGTACACTGCGTGACAAACGGCAAAGGACTGACGACATCAGACGGCCTGGCATTCCTGAGGCTCATTTGCAAGTGTTAATCGGGCTCAAATCGTACAGTGTACTCCCGGCTTTAGTCTATCAGTCCCTCTCCCCTGTTTCCCACACGCAGCCTCTCGTAAACAGAATGCTAGTGAGTGCAGAAGAACAGAGGCACAGTAAGGAGCTGAGGTTGTTTGAAGTAACGGTAATTATCCTTACAGTATCCACTGACTGCAGTTTCCACAAATCTTCACATTATATTATTGTTACCGATGTTGGACGACTAAAAACAGTAGTTATCATTGAAAACTCATATAGGCTTACTTGGCTAATGTTAAAGTTAGCCAATGACCTCCTCACTATGACTGTCGCTAAAGTAAAATTATTTTCAGCACTCCGAGGAGAAAGTTGGTTCATCATTAGGACTGAAACGATTCCTCGAATAATTTGAGTAACTCGATTAATAAATATCCTCAAGGCAAATTATTTGCCTCAAGGCTTTACTTAAATCTGGACTACTATTCACCGCACTGTGTTGTAGCGCACTGCGCCCTCACCTAAACATTACTTCACGTACAACAGCTGTCTGATAAATACCTGCTAACCCATGGCATCGCGTTGTAGTCCGTGTTTTGCTAGCTACAAGTTGCAAACTGGATCAACTCTCTACAAGGCGCTTTATAAATGCGAGTTATTATTTTGATTATTAGAGGTCACCTTATCTCCTCTCACTTTTCGCCCACTGGACGGGTGTATCCCAGGAGATTCAACTCTCCTGGTGAATAGAGGTAAACGAGGGTGATAACCTATATTTAAAAAATTGCATTGTATGAAATATTTCTTATTTGATTACTCGATTAATTGCTAGAATAATTAATAGAATGCTCGATTACTAAAATAATCGATTGCTGCAGCCCTATTCATCATACATTCTCATAACACAATCCAGCTTTGGTACCCGGACTCTGGTCATGACTGATTAATAATTGTTTTGAAACAATTTACTCCACCTTAATGCTCTGCCACGTCTTGAGGGCAACATGTGAAAATGTTTGGAACCAATTCCTTTTTATGCTCATTCAATATTTATTTGTTTATTCTTGCCTACAGGAACCCAAAACTCCATATTCACTAGATAGTTTGTTATGCTTTATAAGGTTTCTGTCCTCTCTCTGTTTACTGTTCAGTAATATCTAAACAATAGTATTCATTGTTACCCCATATTGTAAGAGAAATTGATGCAACCATTGTGGCCTAAAACAATGTAAACTAATCTTTCCGTGCACATCTAAAGGATCCAATTTCTTTTGACCTAGATGGCTATTATTTATTGGCTCTGTATGCTCACGCTGAGGGAAATGGCCAGAGTTCATCTGCTGGAATGACCTCCTTATTGTAAATAATGTCTACACTGCCCACTCGCTTGCTGTCTGATGGTGTTTTTAGTCAGCGGCCATACAGAGCATCTCTTTCTGAAGTAGACCCTACTCCCCCATCAGCAGCATCATCCATGTCATATCCAGGCATGAAGAATCTGAAATCCTCACATACACATACATATGTATAAACTTGTGAGACTTGAAAAGAAACCAGAGCACAAAAGAGACACGTCGGACCTAGCTGAGAAGAATATGCAGTGTTTCATTTAATGGTGATGATAATGATGATAATGATGATGGGGTGAAGAGGAGTATGATACTAGAAGGTTATGACTTTTGTCTTAAAACACTTGCTGCTGTCGACTGACCTGACATCCAGACTGTATGAGAACAGACAAACATGGGTGGCTTTTGCTTACAATCTTTACAAATCTATTTTAGGCTGCTGAAAGGGGAGGAGGGGAGAGGTTTGGTTTTTCAAAATCCCTTCATTAGGCAGTTGCAAAACAAATCCAAAACACAGTTACCTCAACACCTGACTTTTTAGAACAACCACATTTTAGAAGTTCAAACAGTGAGGACAAGCAAGGACACTGCACAAACAAATGTTCCAACGTTTCAGACTGATGGTAGGAATTACCTTCATCGCCCACCCATGGTGCTCTGTATTCGTTTGTGCCTATTGCCCAATGTACAATCTTCCACTGTATTTCAATAGGCAGCTTGTGCAAGGACCGCAAACGGCCTTTTGTGGAAATTTCTGGACCAATAAAACTCATTCCACCTTGACTCCCTTATCCCCACCAGAGAACATCTACGGAAGATAATGTCATCTTCATCAGATGTCCCAGTTTGGTGCAATTGCAGGCTGGCAGACTGCAGTGTTTGAGTCTTTGTTAACTTGTTAGAAAACAAAAGGTTCCTCAAACAACCACATGCCAGGAATCTGATTTGTGTCTCGAATTGCTTGAGAATCTTCCTAGGCTGCAAAACTGAGCTTGGAAAAAGGTGTCAGCTCTGTGTGGTTCACTTGGTCTGGATGCAGAAGGAACAGATGTTTATCGTAGCCCAATCTCCCGGCTCTCCTCAGCAGCAAACACGCTACTTCTTCTTGCCGTTCGAAGTCTGCAATAAGCTATTTTTGACTGAATGCCAGTCATTCCCTGCCCTCCATCCACAGCCAGGCAGAAGGCGTCCTCCAGCAGACCTCTTGGTGGTGTCAAAGGGATGAGTCTCGACCAAAGGGTCAAGGCAACCAAGATATTGGCAACCAGAACTCTTCCCCTATATGACAACCATTTCCATTTAGACAACCGTGCACACACTTTCTCCTCAACTCCCTCCCAGTTCTTGGCCTAAGATGCCTGAGTGCTTAAAAATACTCCCGAAACATTAAGACCTACTTTCCCATACTCAAGTCTTCCTGGCAGACTTGGCACTGCCTGATCCATCCATATTCCCAATAGGAGAACTTCACTTTTAGCCCAGTTCACCCGTACAGTGGAGGCTTTTTCATATAAGCACGGGGTGTCCTGCAAGCATTGGAAATCAACTTGGCTTGTAGCAGAAATATTTACATCATCAGCATACGCTGAAACTGTGGGAAAATCCCGATCACTGTGTGAAGACCCAGGCAATGAGAGACCACTGAGCTGCTCCCTCAGCCCGCTTTAGGTATAACTGTCTATTTCTGTCCTGACAATTACTAATCAGCCCTCGGCCACTTCACTGGAGGACAGAATAACAGCATTAACAGTTTGTTTAATCAGGTTGGCAACGCTTACGCTGAAGGTGGTGCCATGACTGAGGACACATGAGCCCCCCCCCACCATAAACCCCAGTCTGTCTCATCAGCCGGGAGCCTGTTTGTGTTTCCTGCAGAAACAACACATCAATGCTTTTAACAACAAAAAGTTCTGAAATGAATGTTTTTTGCTTATCCCTCCCTCCATTTATATTTAGAGATCCTACCTTAAGGCTCCTTATATGAAAGACAGAAAAGAGGAAAAGACAGGATGAAACAAAGAGCAAACAGTAAAGGTTACAGTTCACTTTTACTTTAAAGGTTTATGAACAGTTTTTCTTTTTGTAACTTTTATTATAGCAGTTATGTTTTTTTAGGCAGAAACACTTTTTCTCATCCAGCAGAACAAAACCAACAAGTCTTTCCAAAACATCAACTGATCTGATGAATTTGTCAGTACCAAGAGTATAATCGCTCCCTTTTACTAATTTCTTAAAGGTTTCGTCCAAAAACTGATTTATTTCACCCAATGAGTATAATTCAAAGCTCTTGTAAAAATTTCCTTCAATGATGCTGTATCACAGTCATACTCCGTTTCATCACCTTCAACAGACACCTGGCGACCACAGTATTATCACTAACATCATCTATGGAGCTCGTTCTCCAACAGCTCGTTCGGTATGACAACTGTACACCGGACACGGGAGAAAACGGCCTTCTTCATCAGCTGATAGAACAGCGACTCAATCTGGACAGACAAAACAACTACTTTATTCATTTTTGAGGAGAAGGATAACTTATCATGGCCTAACTTTACACCAGCAGCCAACAGAACATCCACATGAACATTATTATCCGGCGGGACTATCCAAATTCACTATTCATTCACGCTCAATGGAACAGGAAAGGAAAGGAAAGGAAAGGAAAGGAAAGGAGAGGATCTTAACAGAATGGAGATCTGCTTAACACACCACATTGCTGTTGATCATACAAATTAAACCACTTTCTTCTTTATTTGATTTGAATTTCACATGTTGCCTGTTTTCCAAAAGCTTTTAGCGAACCTATTTCCCTGTATTTATCCTTGCGTTTGGTACCATTCATCCTCCTTGATCAGTGGTATTAGTGGCAGCAGAATGCTCTAGTCTAAAAAGTGATGGACAGATTTACAGCTAGATGTCCTTTTCCTAGACGCAGAGAGAAAAGGAGGATGCCTGTTCTTCAGTAGATATGCTTTATTGACTGCAGAGCCATCTTAGCATAATAAAAATTCTTTCACCCTTTCCCCCTGCCCTACGGTATCCAATTCAGACCACAGTCCTCAGGTTAACTTTCGCGGACAAAAGTTGGGTGCAACATTTTACGTCACAAATAATGGTAATGGTAAGTTAGTGAGTTTTTTGTTATTTTAGCTGAGTTTTTTAAAAAGGTGCATAAGCTGCAATAAAACCATGAAGTTTAACCCTTTTGTCTTGTCTCTTGTTTTCTACTCAGAGCATTGAAGCGGGTGGAAGCTACCATATATCGTCACCTTCATAACCAGTTCAGGTTGAATTTTCCCAAAAACAAATCACAGCAGGACACATCTTCAATTGAAAAATTTTATAAACTGAAGTCTTACAAACCGATATTGTGAGAAAAAAGTTAGCTTTTTTTGAATTTTTTTAAATGCATTAAATTCTATTATTGTTCTTTCTTAACGAAGATAACGTTGATCATTGATTAACTCATGGACCTCATCTTTGACAAGCTGTTCCATGATCCTGCCCCATACATGGAAGAACTACTTAAAATCAACACCCCAGAAAATCCATCCAACCAGTTTCAGCAACCAGAACCAGGACATGATGACCACCAAAATGTCCTAATGTAATCTAGGGGGGGGTCTGAATTCCTTGTATCGTCCTCCAGCCTCAGGGAACTCTATGTGTATGTGGAGTACTACTTATAATGGATGTACCGACCGGATTCTACAACCCAGAAAGCCACAGCACCAGTTTACAAACCATCCATAGGCCAAGAATCTGTAACAACTGCTGACAAAAAGATATGTTTATAAAAAGAACAACTATATTTTTAGTAGTATTTACTCTATAGAGGAACACTCCAGTGACTTCTCAATGTTTTTTAAAGAATTATTGTGTTTATGAACAGAATTTTCTTTTACATTCATTGCATACTGTAAAGCGATGGAGACTGCCCTCCATTGGATTCAAATTATTGCAATAAAATTATATTATGTCCATATGTACGACTGAAAAGGGCTGTAGTCTGATCAATATATGTTAAATGCAATCTGTATGGTGAGACAGGCTCTGGGCCAGGATGATCCACAATGCATGCTCGTATTTCTGGAAACTGCTCCAGTCTTCTTGAAACCTATGAAAATTCATCGGGTAAGACAAAAAAAACAATTAAATGTATAACATGCTTTCAAAATCGAAATGTTATAAGATGACGGTAAACAGTCCCACAACCTCCGTGTCGCACATCCACTGGTATTATAAGTTAAGAAACAATGTTGGCAGTTGCAAACAAAAAAACAAAATGTTATAACCTGTTTATTTGTATAAGAGCTTAGTTGGATTTATGAAATTACTGAGACTCCAGGAATTTAATTAAAAGCCATTAGATCCCATCATCAAACCAAGATATAGATACAGTTAACTCTGGAGTCCCCGCTATTTATCATGAATGTATACCATTATTTAAAAACATTTAACAAAATTTCTACTGATCCGTCTCTGTACCTACCTACCACTGATGCAGCTAGCGCTAGCATGTTGGCATGTAGCTGATGTACAATCACATTGAACTATAAGTAAAATGACACAAAGTTGACAACTCACCAAGAAGTTCCGGGTCTGATTCAGAATTTTGCGGTGCGCACTGAGAATCACAATGTGGCTGACAACGCAAAAAAATTAGGATTGTTCACTCCTTCGCGCTAAATCCTGTTAATCAGAATGTGTTTGAGCAGTGTGCACAGGACAGTATGTTTATAATCCAGAAGTGTAATTTTAAATAACCGGCATCACAGAAATTTTATTTCGATAATTGGAAATGGTACCGACTTGTGTAAAAGGGGTATCATATTTCACCTTTAAGTCATTTTGCTTAAATTTCTAATGATCAGGCCGTTAATTGGCGCTATATTTTGAAAAGCAGAACTAAGTAAAATTGACTTCCATAATCAGGACATTTTGACATTAATCTGCCCCCTAAAACTAACTACTAAAATTAACTACTCCATTTATATAGGTGCTGTTATAAATTTACCAAATCTTATGCAAAAATAACTTTGCAAAATTTAAGTGTAGCTATTTCTGCCCATTATGGGACACAGACTCATACACCCACTCCAAGTCATAGGTCTACACCAATAACAAAAATAAAGAAAATCCAATTTAAATATTATAGTAGTGAAAGTCTGACACCCATTAGCTTCCTTCCAGTAAAGCTTGTTTCATGGTGCCAGAACCACAGGGAGACAGATTGACAGTATCTCTGGCAGCACACCTTTGCTGGCTATCATGCAGTCAGGCAGTCTGCAGCACTCACCCAGCAGATCTAACAATAGCCACAGAAAAACAGATCCACTCGGCGAAAGGAAAGCAGTGACTACTCTTTTCATCTTTCCCTCCGTCTCTTCCTGTAACAGCCTCCATCTTTCTTCTTTTTTTTTGGCATCACTTCCTCTTCATCACTTTCTTCTCCTGCTCATCTTTCAATCCATTGGAAATGTTTCTCCACAGTGTGAGGCTAAAGTAACATGTAGGCATATGCAGAGAGCCAACTCATGTCTGTAAAATATGTTATTTTATATGGATATTTTATAGGATAATGAACATGTGTTATATGTGTGTTATAACATGTGTTATATATATATATATATATATATATACGTGTGTGTATAGTACAGGTAAAACAGTCTTGTAACAGCTCTTCTTCTTCATTTTGGACAAACATGAGTCAGCTTTCACAAAGCGTACTAAGCCCATGGTGACAATGATTTATTGGTGTTTCTGGGTTCTGTAAATCATGCAATTTTAATTCTGCTGAATCTCTCTGTCGGCTATTTTTGACAAAATCAATCATCATTTCCGACTGGACTGTCTCGATGTTAGCATTCTGGCCCTTCACCCGAAACAGAATTTCTGGATCTGTCTATAGATGGGCTTATTACTGTTACATGAATAATGTGTGGAGGTTATATCTATTAGATATCTAGAACTCAACCATTACATTCTCTAACTAAGTCAACATGATGGACTGAGTCAATATCTGTTGACTTTTTAACCCTTGTACCTTAGTGATTGTTATAAGCATGAACATCATACAGTACATCTAACATTATAGTGTAGCTTTAACATGTTTTCATACAGACATTGGCCTGTGACAGCAGATTCTCTTGTGATTTAAATGACAGCAGCTGTATTACCTTGAGAATCATTGGGTTGTATTATATACAGTAATCCTTACTATTCACCTTCATTAGCGTGAAATATGAAAGAGAGATTCAACTAAGACATTAAAATCAGATTCTAATTAACTTTCCTCTTTCACCAGGAACCACTATTGAATTAATGCCAATCATATAAAAGATTATGTATACTAATGAGTGCAGCAGTACAAACCGTCCAACGCTCACAAAAGGGAAACAATGAGGAGCTCTTATCTTTTTATCACCAGTGATCCCGTCACCCAAACATGGTAGGCTGAATTACCAAAGTCCATTGGCCAGGATCGTGAAAGATTACTAAAAAGCCATTGCTTTTTCAAATAGTAAGGTATTACAACCCACAGTAAATCACAGCCCGTTGTGTATGGGGGTGTGTAGCTGCAAACCACACTGACCCTTGTCCACTGATTCATCTTCTTAGTTGCATTTTCGCGAACCTGGGTAACAGATGGCACCAGGATGCACTATGGGAAGACAGCAAGCCAGAGTCTGATGCTTTGGGCAATGTTGGGAAACCTTTGGTCCTAATATTCATATTGATATTACTTTTACATTAACTACCTATACCAAACCTTTGCTGCAGACCAAGTACACCAAATACTTTTCCCTAACGGCTGTGGCCTCTATGAGCAGGTTCATGCGTTACTGCACTAATGGATCAGGAGTGGTTTGAGAACACAACAACGACTTCAAATTTTTGGCTTACAAATTCCCCAGATCTCAATACACTTGAGCATTTGTAGGACGTTCTAGACAAACAAGTCCGATCCACTGAGACACCACCACACAACGTAAAGAACTTAAAGGATATGCAGCTAACCCTTCAGAGGCCTATGTAACCAAGGTCGATGAAGATGAGTCATAGCTGTTTTGGTGGCAAAAGGAAGAAGCGGCCTGCACTATATCATTAAGGTGGTTAGAATGTATTGGGTGATGGATTTATGCTTGCTGCTAAATAAGCTCTCAAAATCACATGGAAGACATTTATTTGAACAAACTTTATGCCAATAGTTGCATGCAAACACAAGGAAGTACACTGCTTCAGAGAATATTTACAAAATCGGTATCCTTATGGAGGATAGACAGAGCAGTCGAGCGGCTGGCTGCAGGGTCAGTAAGAAGTGATGATGTCTAATTAGATTGGACAGAGCATGTTCCCATCCTGCCAAAGTGTGGTGCAAAGCAGTAGATGATTCAGTAAAATTACAGGCATGATGTAATACATACCATATTGTTTCTGTCCCTCAGTTAGGGACAGATAAACTGCCCTTATGTAGACAAATTCAAGAGCCTTGGTCAGTGCTTGTAATTTGCCAGACCTCATTGGACACAGCTTCAATACAATCATTGAATATGCCAGCCCATAAAATACTTTTTCAACAGTTCAATAAGGTGAGACTGAAAGAGTGAGGGGGAAAGGTCTGAACTAAAAATGCAGGACAAGTGGAGAATGAAAGCCATTTGTCTGGAGGTTGGAAAATCACCAAGCAGCAGATATGGCATTAACCTTCTGCTAATAAGCCATTCCATGAGTGGGATCAGTGGGTGTTTTACCAGCAGCATTTGAATGGCGCTGAGGGAGACGTGCGTTCTGATTGGAAGAAGGTCCAGCAGCTCATTTCAATGAGACGCGCTGTGATTATGAGACTAAGTATCACTCCCTTGCTCCTCTGGCCAGAACCCCCGCACAGCCGCTAAAACTACGCAAAATAAAGAGAGCATGGCTTTTATGTCCATGATGAATCTCTGCTCTGAGGAGCGCCATTCTCGTCGTTAGACACGTTGGGCTCATCATCATCATTTTCATCATTAACCTTCAGACACGCTGGGCACAACCCGGAAAGCAACAGGTGTGACCGACTGTCCTTTCCGGGTACATCGATATCATAGAAGCACGTTATTTACAGTTTCACAGTAAAACCAAAAAGTTTATAATAAAATATAATTTGAATAGTAACGCACAGCTTTCTCTTATTTATTTATTTATTTATGCAGATCCAGGCTGCACGCAATCCAAGCTACACAAAAAACACACACACTCCACCCTAATTTCAACGAGGATGACGTTAAGGAACACCTACCGGGAATGGCCAGGTTGGTTAGCGGGATCGTGTGCATGCTCTGCGGTAAACTTGCCATCCAGTCTGCAAACCGTAAGTCGCTTCTCCCGTGAGACGAAGCCATGCTGTCACCGTGCACAACGCTCCGTTGTCCCGCTGCCTGCGCAAGCCTGGAGTGAGCTCTCTCTCTCTCTCTCTTTCACTCACTCTCTCACTACGCACATGCACAGACACACACCCTGCCTCTCTCTCCCCCTCCCTCTACCCGGTATAACCGTGACCGAGCGTCGGTCCACGCCTCCTGTTGGGAGCACATCACCATGGAGCGCAATCGTGAAAATCGGATTTGATAGTCAGATCCAAATATGGCATGATTCGATGGAAGGCTTTAATAAAAAACGCAGTAATATAATAAAACGGTTAGGAGCACTTATTTTACGTTAATTGTCACCAAATGTGACAAAATTAACATCTCCTTATAGATAATTAACTTAGAGGCTCATTCTATAAAACAAGCCAAAATATTTTCTTATCAATTGCATGTGGTGGTTAAAACACCAACCTAGTTAGATTGGGTAAGATATCAGACAAATCACTGACAACACATGGTAGCTGTTATATCAGCACGTGATAATTTCATGGTACCTATGTGAGCACTGAAAGAAAAACCAATTAATCAATTTTATTTATATAGTGCCTTATGTCAAGGTTCTTTCCAAAAAAAGAGCAGGTCTAGACCGTACTCTTTATTTTAAAGAAACCCAACAATTCCCCAACGTGGCATCTGTGACGAGTAAAAAAACTGCCAGTATTATTCTGGAACAACAAATAATAATAATAATAATTATAATAATAGTAGTAGTATTAAAAAAAGAATAATTTCATCAGTTGGCACCAACCTGTGCCACAGCAGTAGACCCAGCCATGATCTATGCAAACCTGCAGGATGAAAAAGCATAAAGACTAGTTGGTAATATGTGTTAATGAGGGATGGGATGTGTAGAGAAGCAGAGAGAGGGAGAGGGAGAGAAGCTTAGTGCATAATGGGAAGTGCCCTAGCAGTCTAGACCTCCATGGCATCTACAAGAAGGGACAGAGCCGACTCTATCTGCTGAGGAGACTGAGGTCCTTTGGAGTGCAGGAGACGCTCCTGAAGACCTTCTATGACTCTGTGGTGGCGTAAGCCATTTTTTATGGAGTGGTCTGCTGGGGCAGCAGCATCTCGGCTGCAGAGAGTAGGAAACTAGACAAACTGATCAGGAAGGCGAGCTCGTTCCTGGGATGTCCTCTGGACCCAGTGCAGGAGGTGGGAGACAGGAGAAAGATAATAATAATAATAATAATAATAATACATTTAATTTATAATGCACTTTACATTTGGATCAAATCTCAAAGTGCTACAAAGTAAAAGCAGATAAAAGCATCAATAAAAAAAT
>VRLP01005481.1:0-36451 GCA_009660295.1 Lophius piscatorius | reverse complement strand
GGGAGAAAAAAAAACCAGACAAACAATTAGGAGTTAATGGCTGTAACAAAAAAAATGAAATATAATTAAAAAAGCTTCCCCTAGTGATTAAAATATAAACTATTAGAGTAAAATATAATGTATATCCATGATAGATCTCATTGAGCCCATTGATTGGTTCCAGCTTTGGACTAGGAATTATGGCCCCTGTTCTTCCTCGCATGAAAGTGTATGGGGGTTAGAAAATCTGAAGATTATCCATGATAATCGCGTTAAAATGAAAGATCTGTGTCGGATGCGGCAGTGATAACGATTCCATAATATCCCAGACTGGTCGGAGACATAATGATTTATTTATAATGGGTAACGTCACAGCAAAGGTACGATTTAAAAATAACGTATTTATAGCTATATGGTCATTAGGGACATCAAATACATCTTAAGTAGCCTAACCTTAAAGCCTATTATACAATACAAAAAATAAAAAGTTGAAAAGAGTTGGTTATCTAAATGGCAGATAATCACTTACACTAACAACATTTTCACTAAATGTAAAACAAATAAAAATTGCAATTATTATCAAACTATTTCTATTAATATAATCAAATGCTTATTTACTTTGAATCAAACTATGTATTTTCTGGAATAATACAAGAATTACTTTAAAATTGCCATATTAACACATGGTTTTGTTTCCAATCAGTCACACCAGATCATTTACCCCCATAAAAAATAATGGTTCAGTCCGTGTGCCAACAGTTTTGAGGAAGTGACACAATCAGAGAAAGCCACTGATCTAGAACTTTTCTGCCAAAATGCCATTGTTTTTATTGTCTGATAAAGATTCTGAAGTGCAGCAGTTCAACTCCGTTACATGATTAAATGATGTTAAAGAACTATTAAGGGAGAAACCAAACAAAAGTCCGAAGAATATATGGACTACTGCAGACTCAGAAAAACAGAAAATATTAAGATTCTGTTGCAGCTTCATGTTGTTCCTCAACAATCTTCACTCAATATCCCATAATAACACAGCAGTAACTGAATTTCCTGGAATCTTTGCTTCGCTGTTAAAAAAAACCCTGAAACTGAATTTTCACATTGACATAAGTATTCTGACCTTTTACTAAGCTGGATTTAGGGATTTCCTGCTGTTCTTCTCTCCAGATCCTCTGAAGCTCTGTCAGGTTGGATGGATGCCAGGTATGCGCTACTGACAGGAGCGACGCTAATGAGATAATGAAGCTCAATCTGACATTGCTGATCTCTGGTTATAATGTTATGGCTGACTGGTGTAAGTTATTCACCCACATTCTCTCGTATAGCCATCGAATATACACAATCACAATAATAAATTGTAATTTCAGATGTAGAAATAACATGTTTGTTGCTGAAACTCCGTTGTTTGAGCTTCTATCAAAAAGTTAAAGTTTGCATGATATCCTATTCTTTAAATTTGGGAAAAGCTGGTTAAATATTTCTGAACACTGGGGGGACACAAGTCTTCAGACCATATAATAATAATAATAATAATAATACATTTAATCTCGACCGTTGGTCTTATTTAGTCCAAATTGAGTGCATATGAACCGACTCAGGGTCTATCTTGTGTACTTCACGTTTTACTGTTATACTGTAGTTCATATTTTACTCACTAAGGGGAGTTTTTTTTTTACGAAAAACAATGTTTTTTTGGATACAACTCCCTAATCATCGGTCAAATTTAGTCCCAATGCGGTGCCTTTGAATCAACTTGAGAAGATTTATTTTTCCTATATTTTACTTTAATATTTCATGCTCACTATGGGGGGAATAAAGGCATTCATGTGTCCTGAAACCTAAACTCCTCAACTTAGAGAGACTTAGAGGATAGGCTTGAATTTGATTTATTTGAGGGAATATTATCTGTAAACCTGATTTCAAGTAATCAACTTCAACTAAAAAAAGGTGTTCTCACTCCGGCCAGGAACACATGTGTAACAGAGATTGTTCTGGCTTTAATTCTAACAGAAAACTGAGGTCTGTAGTTTGGCCTCATGGCCCCACGATTTTAAGTTCCAAGCAGTGGCACACGTGTGTTCGGTATTTTTTTGTAGACGAACACAGATTTTTCTGACCCTGATGACCTGATGGAAGCGTGCTGCTTGAATGAAAGAAGTCGTACGACTTTGATTGACAAGCTGTCAGCCCTGGGACACGTACATCCTGGTCTTCAGGTGGAAAAGTGACGGCCTCCTCCACTCTGTTATTTATGCTGCAACTCCAGCTGAACTGCGGCTGCACCCTCTGATGGTGAACTGCAAACATGACCACTGCTCTCCAATCATCAGCTGTGATTATGCTAATGTCGACGGCGTCTGTGTTCATCCTGGATGGATGCATTCCAGGATATGAAAACGTGCTAATTTAAGTCCCGGACCGTCATCTGCTCTTGAGCATTGTGAACCGAACTGATTATTGAGCCTTGGCTTTGCTTCCTCCTGTCATGCGAGGGGATGTGAGGATGTGAGACAGCCATTTTAATTGATTATTCAATTATGGGTTATCTTTGTTGTATCAACATCTGACACACTGACAGTGTTTCCCATTGGCTGACTTTGAAAAGACATATGTATAATTTTGAGACACCCACACTGCAGCTGAGTGGGAATTTGTTGGATAATCTGAGGTTCTCTGTCAGATTTCCAACAGTAGGGGGAGCTTTAGCTCCAATAGTTTCCGGGACATCATTTCTGAACCATTTGTCAGATGTAGTGGAAATTAGGTGAATCGACTCGAGGAAATCTATCTGATATCCATCGTGTTTTATTTTAATAGTTCATCAAATCACTTTTTTCCGGTCATGGGTCATTTTCAAACTTTCTAGCCCCATAGACTTTAGTGCGAGGAAGAACTGCATTGATTTTGGGAAAGGTCGGTTCTACATTTCTGACTTCTTCTCCATGAATTTCTCAACCGTTTGTCTTGGTTTATTCCAAATCTTCTGCATATGAATTTGACTGGAGGAGATCGATCTTTTTTAGATAATATTTTACCCACATTTTAATCTAACATTTCATATTTTAGTCACTTTAGGGAGCTTCCTTTTTTTTTTTTGTTCACTAAAGATTCTGAGGAAACACATTCACATTTAATTTTAAGGGTTCAATCTGTGGGCTCAACGAAGTGTTCAACGAAGGGGACTTTTCAGGGATACACCCTGAATGTCGGGGAGGACAGCAGAGTTCTATTTTGGATGGCCGTGATATTCCGGATCAGATGGTTCAGATTTTGCATAATCGATTAAACAGCTTGACCAGCCAGCATCTCCGCCTCTCCTCTCCCGTCTCGTTCTCCAACAAGGACTCAAGCTTATTCCACTCGATTTTCATGAAGGCCTCCTTCTCAGTGAACTCTTCTTCTTTAATTTCCAAAAACCTTCCCCAGTGAGGTTCTCTCTTTCCTCCATCTTGGCGTTCTCCTGCTGCTGCTGCTGCCTCGGCTGCTTGAGAGCCGAGGATTTGATCTTCTGACACTTCAGATTTATGTTCCCGGAACTCATCTCACTAGTTTGCTTTGGGGCTAAAAGAAAGAACACTTGCCCTTGAGCGTTGTTGAATTGGTTTTGAAGAGCCTCCTGGTCTGAAGCCTGCTCCTCATTTGAGGCCTTCAGAGTTGACAGAACCACCGGCCTGGTGTTTCTGAAGTCCACCTGTTGTCCACAAGAGAAGCTGTGTGTAAATAGAAATATAAAGTGTGTTCAGAAATCATCTCTGTTATGGGTATCTGCAAAAAATGTTTCTAAAACATCGTTTTAGGTCTACCTGGTGGTCTATGGGTGCAACTGCACAGCTGTGGGTCCATCGCGAAAATGACTCTTTTTACATGGGACTTCTATGTAATACCATACATAAAATTAAAACTATATGATCACATGTTTGGTTCATGCTAACATCCTTTTGTTTAGAATGTTTTGTGGTTTGAAAGGTTTATCATATTAGTCTTTTCACAAAGTTACAAATAAAGTAAAATACTCCTGAGCTGTAGATCAGAGTATGTGCTGTTGCTCTACATGTCATTGGTGATGATTTCACACAATAACCAGTGAGTGTAAGTCCTGTGTGGCTGAGCCATTCTGAGCCATAACATTGTAACCACTGGGAGGTGAAGTCTGAATACCATTGATTATGTCATTGGAGTGATACCTGTCAGTGGTCTGGGATATATTAGTAAGCAAGTGAACGTTTCATCTTGAGTCTAATGTGTTTGAAGCTAGTGTAGAGTAACTTTGACATGGACTAAATTGTGATGGCATGATGAACTGCAGGTCTTGTTAGTTGCTCCTGGTCTGGATTGGTTATTGTCAACCAAAGCAGTCTAAGGACAACTGTTGATCTATAGACAGGGTCATGGGCAACCAAGGTTGATCGATAAGTTTTGAGAACAAAATCTAATCCGTTATCCAGTCCCATAAAAGAACTATAGCAAAAAATAGCTGAAAAAGTTCATGCTGGTGGACCTGCACAATATTAGACAGGTGGCTATAATGTTATGGCTGATCGGTTCTCATGTCCTTTCTATTATGTTTTTGCTTCCCTTTATCCGTCAGATGGTAATTCCTGGAAGTCTTCATGTTAAAACCTTACTCTTAATGGTGATTGTTTGGTGGTCCGGGTTTGTGGAAGCAAATGAAGAGCCTGATCCGCCAACATCTATCGCACTCCTTTCCCTTCTGTTTCTCTAACAAGGAGTCAAGTTTATTCCCCTCAGTTTTCATGAAGGTGTTTCTGAGGGTGGTGTATGTGAAGAGCGTTCTGGAGGTGAAGACAATGTCAGACAGAGTGATGAGTATGAAGATAGAAATTGTGGAGAAGGGAAGAGAGGAGATGAGGAGGTGCTGGGCAGGTGTGGTGTTAAGGACAGGAACATAGAAGGACAGATGCTGGTAAATTTTGTGACAAGATGGAAATGGCTGTGGTGAACATGTATTTAAAGATAGAGGGAGGAGCCCAGAGTGACATATAAGAAAAGAGGTAGGAGCACACAGGTGGACTGCATGATATACATAAGATTCAACCTTAAAGAGATTGGAGAGTGCAAGATGGTGACAGGAACCAATGTAGCCACACAGCATGGAATGGTAGCATGTAGGATGACTCTGGTGGTACGAAAGAGGAGAAAGAGGAAGAGAGCAATGGTAGTGCAGAAGTTGAAGAAGGAGGGCGGCTGTGGGAACTACTTCAGGGAGGGGTTGAGACAGGCTCTGGGTGGTAGTGAAGAATGCCAGATGACTGAGAAACCACAGCCACTCAGATAAGGGAGACAGTTAAGAATGTCTCATCTGGGCAGATGAAAGAAAAAAAAGAGACTTGGTGGTTGAATCAGGAGATTCAAACGAGTATAAGCAGGAAAAGGTTAGCAAAGAAGAATTGGGATAAGAGAGATGAAGAAAGTAGGCGTGAGTACAAAGAGATGTGGCACAAGGTGAGTTGGGAAAGGCTAAACGAAAGGCCTCTGATGAGTTGTATGAGAGATTGGACACTAACGAAGGAGAAAAGAACTTGTACCGATGCAGAGAGATCGAGTTGGGAAGGATGTGCAGCAGGTAAGGCTGATCAAGGATAAAGATGGGCATGTGCTAAAAAGTGAGGAGAATGTGAGGACAAGATGAAAGAATACTTTTGAGAACTGACGAATGAAGAAAATGAGAGGGAGAGAAGGGTGGGAGGTGCGTAACCTGTAAATCAAGAGACCCAAGGATCAGTAATGATGAAGTGAGAGCAGATTTGAAGAGAATGAAGAATGGAAAGGCGGTTGATTCTGATGACATACCGGTGGAGGTATGGATGTGTCTATGGGAGAAGGCAGTGGAGTGTTTTAGTAGGTTTTTCAACACTATCTTGGTGAGTGAGAGGATGTCTGAGGATTGGAGAAAAAGGGTACTAGTACAGGAAAGAATTGTGATATTGCATGAGGAAGTGTGGAGTGACAGAGAAGTGTGTTAGAGTTGTGCAGGATATGTATGAGAGCAGCATGACAGTGGTAAAGTGTGCAGTAGGAATCAAGGATGGGTTAAAAGTGGAGGTGGGACTGCATCCTGGATCGTCCCTGAGTCCCTTCTTGTTTGCTGTGGTGATGGTCAGGCTGACAGATCACAAAGGAGTCTCCATGGACCATGATGTCTGCGGATGACATTGTGATCTGTAGTGACCCTGGAGAGGTGGAGGTATGCACCGGAAAGAAGAAGAATGAAGGTCAGTTGCAGCGGACAGACATGTTTGTGAATGAAAGGGAGGCAGGTTCTATCAGGAGCTCCTCATGAAAGGCTCTCAGAGTTGACAGAAACAACTCCCTGTCGCTCGACTCCACCCAGATTCCACCTTGGCTTCACTTTTTTGTTTAAAGTCGGTGTGTTTGAGCTCCACTGTTGCCCCCCTTGGATCTCCAGAAGAACCGATGCATGACTTCTGCCCATCTGGTTCTCCAAAGTGATGCCTCGTTTACTTTTCAGCTTTATATATTAAGAAACTGGTTCTGCCTGAAATCTCATGACTGGATGTTGGAGTAGAAATCCAAAATTTGGATATTTTCAGTTAAATTATGAAGGCCGGATCAAGTGAAATGGCTTATACATTAATGAAATATTAATATTGGAATGTTATAAAAGAACTTACTTGCCTTGCCAATCTGTTAAGTGGAGGATTGGACTTTTTGTGTTGGAGTTACACGCCGGAGAGCAAAAGTTCTCCGACCGCAGTGAACAGCAGGGAACCATATAATGATCAAACTGATTCATTTTATATTTTAGTTCTATGAAAAGAGTCAACCTGGATGTCAGTCATTACATCTTGCATGATTTATTTCTACTACATCGCCGTGGGTCCTTTAACGGGACGGTGTGTCGCCAACTCTGCGTCTCAACTCCGGTGACTACATGAATAGTTTGGATTAGTCATCACACTGAGCGGCGCTCTCTTTTATGTTCTCAAGTTCTTTGTTGTCCAAGGTTAACATGTTCTCCAGCTCTTAGGTATTTATAAATAAAGAGACAAGAGACTTTAAACTGCCAGGATGAATGAATCTGGTTTGTATATAGCTGCAGAAAGGTTTGGGACATCCAGGAGTTTGTTTCTGACCGACAAGTCAATAAATGAATTTCCTCTATCACACGTATGAAAAATGTATTTATGTAAGATATATGCCATGAAACGAACGGGGTCTTAAGAAAGTATAAATAACTCAAACTGATGTAAAATAATACATTCAAACTGGTGTTTGGAGACCCCAAACACGAGTAGGATGGATGTGAATCAGGGCTGACGAAGATGAGGCAGCAGATTTCACAGGGATTGTATGACATTTGCTTTGCAGCTGCATTCATAAAAGTGGAGATGTGTTCGAAAGCAGCAACGCTATTCCATTCCCTCATTGCTGTCTTTAATTAGTCTTTCTTTAAAAGTGTCTCTCTCCCTGCTGGGTCATGCTTTGACATCAGCTGCTCTGTTTCTGAGCCGCCGCATCATCGCTAGAGCTGGCCGTGGTGCTCACACGTTTTTTCTCCTTTTTCATCAGGTCTTCGAAGTCTGGAGAAGAAAAAACGGGAGACGTTTATTGGAGAAGGCTAGATCAAGAAAAACATCATGTGCAGAATGTCGTTTTGTTTTTTCTTCACTAAAACCTTTATAGAATCGATTCTATTCGAAAATTCTATTCTTATTTTATTTACTCATTTTACAGGGTTGGGAACAAACCAACGGAATAGAGAATGGTCAAATTACAGATTAAATTCATAATAGAGCTGCAGAAATAATCTTTACGTCCCCCTTTTATAATCAGTTTTATTTCACACAATCATTTCCAACGAGGCATCGATAACATAAATACGTATATTTGGTCAAATACATTTTACTTTGAAATGAACATTGTTTGTGAAATACAGCATAGAACATACTTTCATCATCTTGTTCCTGTAGAAATGAAAGTGTGTTCTTGCTGAGTGGTGAAAGGTTTCATACTATAAATGTACGTGATAGGGAAATGAAAATCCTGCCTTTGCCCTCCTTGTTTCTGAAGTCGTTCCTAATGTTATGTCCGGCGAATGATGGCCACAGCGTTCTGTCTGAAGGACCATAGATAACCTGACCGGTTAGAGCTATCTGTAATAAAGCCATATATCTATGAAAGACTGATGAGAGACTCCTCGACTGGTATTGATACTTTTGTAATCATTTTTGTACTTTTCTAATAAAAGTAATAATTATGGGATTATTAGTTGAGAGATTTTGGTTTTCCCATTCATTTTATCAAAGGTTTATGTCTATATTCATCATTTTTATTTCTTGATTCAATGTCAGTCAATCTACTGGAAGGATGGATTATTTTCAATTTTTAGGCGTCTTACCGTTGATTTTGACAATTTTTACGGTAATTTCTGCTAATATTTTGTAACAGTTATAATGTTGCTGACCCTTTAAAAAGATTATTTTACGTCTGGCCTTTTCTAAACACAAGGATTACGCATACGCCCGATGGATGCGGAGATATTCTTAACATAAATTAGGTTTCCAAACTTTTCTAGATGTGAAACGTGAGCAAAGAATATATTTTTCTGTTACGCACAGTAGAGCACAGTCTTCTTGAGGAGAGTGTAACCTCGCTCAGGGTTACTGCTCAGTTCAATGTGGATGTAGAACTTCAGCTCCTGAGGATAGTGCGAGCGGGACAGGTTCTGAAGCAGGGGAATGATCCGATTGGACATGGGTCCCTCTGCCAGAGCCTGATGCATCATATACTGGCACCAATCGTCCAGCAGGAAGTTAGGAGTGATAAGCAGGGCCCATAAGTGACTGTTTTGCACAGCCTGGCATAACTCAGTGGAGACGGCGCCCCCTGGACACTCGTCCCTCTGTCGTAGGAAGCACCTGAGCGGATGGGGTGAAGACTCCAGGAAGGAGACCAGGCGTCCAGCTTCTTCATTGTCTCCGTCCTCAGAGCTGTGGCAAACGAACACATCATACCCTCGGCTCAGTCGCAGCCGTGAGCTCATAGCAGAATGTGACTCTGGTGGTGTGGAAAGAGTTGTCCTTGATGACAATGATGGAGATGATAATGATGAAGAACTGAATGAAGATGGAGGTGTTCTGTTGAAAGAAGAGGTTTTTGTCACTTTCTGCTCTTGTTCACGTTGTACTGAGACTCTTGATTGCAGGAGTTTCTGGAACCAGCCTGGAACAGGAAGGACAAAGAACATATTTCTGACACTACAAAACTTCAAAAAACACTCACATTTTACTCTAACAGTTCATATTTCACTCACTAGGGGAAGTTTTTTCCTTTTTTACAAAAAATTCCGTGGACATAACTTCAAACTTTTAATTAGAAAAATAAATCAGAAGTTCCATACAATTGATAAAGGTTTGAAAAATCAGTTGATTAAGGTTTAGATTCTTAGTCCAGCTAACCCAGGAGACTAAAATACTAATTTCAAGCTAGTCTATAGAAAAAGACAGATAATAATACTTAGAAGAAACTGAATTTTGGCATTATTGTCGAGTTTTAAATCATATCACAGCTCGGTTTTTATATTGAAGTCTAGCCAATAGAAGATCCTTTTACTATAAGAATATTTGACCAGATTAGATCATACCATGGTGTTCCTTTTAGTAATAAGGGGAAATATGAGGCAGCAGCTCTGATTGTAGATGAATGAACATAATGAACAAACTTTAATTTGTTTAATTTCATGTGTACGAGAAATCTTACATGTGGTCTTACTCTTATAATACAGAAACCAGCTTCCTCTGCTGGGATATTATTTCAAACCATTGCTTGACCTTGTTTCTGGTTAAATCTAGCTCAATATTTTTTGGATTATCTTACTAAGTCTTTCCTTAATTATTTGTTAGAAAACATTGTTGACAAGATGATTTTCTTTCTTCTCAGACAAAAATATGACTAATTTCCCCAAATCAAGTTGTTGTTTTTTTACTTTCTTGAAATTCCATTTCTATTAGCCACGCAGCTACAGTAAGAGCGAAACACAAGTGAAAGACGATTGAGGAAATGAGTTCAGAGCATATGAATGATCAAAATGTACTGAAACCTTGACTTACCTTGCATGTTGCAAACATGATGTTTGTTAGACTAAACCAAGTCCTTCCCGGAAATTAGGGGCTTTCCCTACACCACATTCATACATGTCTCTGGCCGCTCGGATATACTGTCTGTTGCAACAAACCCTCTCTGTCACAAAGTAGGCTGTCACTGACATCATCAAAAAAAAAGAAGTACGTGCTGAGAGTAACACATCAGCATGCATCCAACCCATAAATGCAGTTTCCTTACATTTGCATGAGCAGTTAACCCTTTGTTAACTGCTCATGCAGTTAATTTGGACTAAATTGGACCAATTGGTCTGAAATGTGTCGGGAATATACAAGCGACCTTTCCCAAAATTACCCCAGTTCTTCCTCGCACTAAGTTCTATGTGGGTACAAAATTTGAAAACGATAGATGAAATGGTTTTTGAGTAATCCCGTTAACACAAACGATCTCGGCGGACGTGGTGGATGCGAAATAAAATATAATATATATTATATAATATAATTAATTGAAGATTGTTAATTTTATATAATATTAACATAATAATATTAAAGATAAACCTTTATTTGTCCCACAACGGGGAAATTGCAGACAGGGTATACTGAATACAAGAATTTCATAATGAAAAGAAGATTCCAGTCGGGCTGCTGAGTTGTTGTCCTTCGACGGACCTGTCCAGCTCTCCTCATGTAACGGCTTGTCTCCTGGCATCTCCTCCATGCTCCTGAGGCTTTTTTGGGGGTTGTCATGCTTTTGCCTCTCCATTGCACCTGTTGTCACTTTCATTTGCAACAAACAGGTGAAACTGATTCACAAATAATTGTGCTTCCTAAATTAATAGATTGATATCCCTGAAGTTTTACGGGCTTGGTGTCATGCAAGTGATTAAGTGTTAATTTTGTTTGAGCAGAGAAATATCTGTTCTGACATATGGGCATTACTGCGCATGCGGTGAAATTGAAGCCGCCGGAAGTGTACGTCACGTCCTAGTTTTGCGTCTGACGTGTCGAAAACCGCTTTGCGCTGGTGGTGGCCTCTACTCGCGAAGGGTTTATTATCTTATTATTACCTGGTGAGATTTTAAGTTTTCTAAGACCAGATAGAAACACTTCAAAGGTTTTTTTTTATCGTATCTTTATCAAACTTGTTAAGTATTTCTTTTACCTTTGTGTTTTTACATCTAGATACATTGGAGGCAAGATGCTGGATTTCTTCACCATCTTCAGCAAAGGGGGGATAGTGCTGTGGTGTTTTCAGGGAGCCGGGGTCACCGAATCCTTCACCGGGCCTGTCAACGCTCTGATCCGCTCCGTGATCCTTCAGGTGGGAGACAGCAACAGCTCTGAACCCTCTGTCCCTGATTGTTAGCCTGTGGTTTGGACAGCTAATGCTAACATGTAGCATACGTTAGCTTATGTTGTGACGTTCGCACATTGAACAAGCTAGATTTATGGGTTAACAATCATCAAATCTCTGTTTTAGTTGTTAATGCTTCATACAACAACTTCATTCGTGATGTTAGAAAGAAACCGAAAGCTAGCCGGAGCAGCAGCAACATGTGTGCACTGCGTGTTTATGTGCTGTTGACATGTCAACGCTGTTGATGGTGTTACAGGAGCGGAGTGGCAACAATTCTTACACCCACGAGGCCCTGAGTCTGAAATACAAGCTCGACAATGAGTTTGAATTGATTTTTGTGGTAAGTTTTCTCAACTACACTCTTAATTCTTCCCAAGCAAACATGCACACAGGCAGTTCAGCTATCACTCATGTGCAGTATAATGGTTCCTCTCCGTGCTTTACTATTACATAACATATTTTTGGATTAGTACATGAATGTGTAGGCCTCTAATACCACTTCAGACATTTAAGGGTAAGGTAATCTACCTTCTTATGTTGTTGAGTAGTTAGCTAAATCTCTTAAAAGTTATCTTTTCATAAGATCAGCATGTTTCCAACCATTACACATGTATCAAATAATACAAGATTATTTATAAATCGTCCATTAGGGATCATTAAGGAGGAGTTTATTTTCATCCAATAAAAAAAGACTTTATCGTTCAATTGGGGCTTTATGAAATCTGTATTCTGAAAAGTAACCAGGAACTACAGCGGTTAGAGAAATGTGGTTGAGTATAAAGCACGATATTTACTTCTGAGGTGTAGTAGTGTAAAATGGAAATACTCAAGTAAAGTACCTCAAATGCGTACTTGAGAAAATGTACTTAGTTACTGCACAAAGATGTACACTGCGAATGTGCGACGACACATTTGTTAAAGATCCATCTTGTCTCTGTCCAGGTGGGTTTTCAAAAGATCCTGACGCTGACGTACGTGGACAAGTTCATAGATGACGTTCAGCTCCATTTTAGGGATCGTTATAAGAATGAGCTGGAGCAGAGGGGAGCTTTGAAGCTGCTCAACTACAGCTATACATTTGAGGATGACTTCATGATGCTGCTTCGGTAAAGTTAAACACACATAGAAGCACATTCAGTGTCATATTGTGAAACTCAATACAAAAAAAATTGAGAGAATCTAAAATGTGTTTTGAAGCTCCTCCATTAACTCGCTTTGTTTCTCGTCCATGATGACATGCATCACATTTTCTCCACAAGAGAGGCGGAGGACAGCAGCAAAGGTCGGAGCCCCGCCCCCATGCGGACCTTTAAGGAGTCCGAGAAATCCCAAAAAACTGTAAAATCTATGATTGAGACGAAGGGTGGCGAAAAAGTCAAGGAACAGGTTGGCAAGAAGAATAAGAATACCAAAAAGGAGGGTATGTGATTTTGGAGGTGTACCGTATATATATTGTATACATGTCAGGTCTGCATTGAATGGAAATGCTGCAGATTTCTTACAGGAAAACTGAAAGGCGATCACAATAAAAAGGCTTATTTTAGTGTGGCGATATAAAATCCAGTTCAAGTGCGGGTTTGAGACCCAGCCATTCCCTCTCCGAGAATAAATTGAGTTGGGCCACTTTTAGCCTTTCCTTCAAACATGCATACTAATTTTTCTTACTCCCAGTTGAGAATCCAATGAATCCATCTGTCTGTAAATATTTTTGTCTTGGGCAGATGACTATTATTACTATCACTATACAGACTCAATTTTTTGTGTCGATGTTTTGTTTGGAGACTATAAAATAATACATACAATATATATTAAACAAATGATGCATACACTTCAGCGATGTCTTTGAGCGTGACCTTCTGCTCTCGGGACATTTTTCATTTTTTATGGTAGTGGCTTTTGAAAGCATTGTGCGTCGGTCGCACGGCTGAAAACTCGCAAGGATTATTTTATTTTGATTATTGTGTAAGTTTTCCCATTTTCATTAACACAATTTTGGTATATTTTTACCAGCAAATTCATGTACTGACTGCTAAACTAAAAGACCTTTTACTCATACAAATACACTCGGTTCAAATTAGAATGGATGCTGGGTGAATACGCCGCCTCATGATATCATTTCAGTCCAGCTTGACTTGATATCTAAACTTTTTCAGCCTCTGAGCCTGCCAAAGGTGATCAAAGCAAGAATCCATCCACTGCGCAGAAGACGGTTGAGAACGGTAACCAGGGCTTGACTCATGATGAGATCATGCAGAAGAGGAGAGAGGAATTCTTTCGCAAGCACACGCCTGGAACTACTGAAAAACCGAGGTGAGAGAAAATATATATATTTAAATTATTATTAAAAATTCAAATAAGGTATCAGGTGGGTACCAATTCCTGATCTATTTAAATTCTTACCCGTTCATACCTATTTAGAGCGTGCAGAAACATTTTTCTTTTCTTAAATATATGTAAAAATATAAACGTTCCGTTCTGTTTCTGTTCTTACATTTAAAACAAATACCTTTTGTTTCCCTCCAAACTGCAGCCAAGAGGAAGGCTCCTGTTTCACTCAAAATCAAAATAATGTGCCTCAGGTTACTTGACAGCAATATTGTGTAAAATGTTCTAGATTTCATGACCTCATCAAGATTTTCTCCCTCTTTTTCGTAAAAAATATTTCAAAATGATTTGCTCTTTGGCTGCTGTTACCCTGCAATTTCCCCGTCGTGGGACTAATAAAGGCTTATCTTATCTTATCTTATCTTATCTCATCTTATCTTATCTCATCTTAAATAAAATTGCAACTGGTTACAAGAAAAACACTTTTTTTTTTTTGTAAATCTTCATCAGAAATAAAGCTGTTATGCACTTTTCCAAATGTGCAGATGCAACAGAAGCAGAATAATTACCAAGCCATCATAAGCTTTAGGCTGACTTTGTGTTAATGCTTTAGCCACTCTGCTAACGTTAGCTTTTTGCCATCGGGGTATCCAATTAAAATTATTCTGAAATTTTTCTGGGTTGCTCCTCAGCGCCTTATTTTGGCTTTCTAGGTATTTTTAAAAATTGCATTCCTTTTGTTTAATTAACTTGCAGTGAAAAAAAAAAAGGAAAGGCCTTTAATGTTATGCTTGTCTGTTTTTTGCCCTTGTTGCGTGCGATGCAAACTATTGTATGACGCATGCTTGTAAATGGTATGATTGCGAGTTAAAACCTTTATACTGGTTTTAACTGGTTATTTTCTGTATTTCTTTTAAGATTGTTAGGCTAACATCGGACTTGGTTGAATTTGGTGGCCTTATGAATGATTAAACGGCAAATATGTAACGCCAAACAAGAACTGTTCCCTGATGTGATGATACGAACGAGGCTTAGTCCAAGAAAAAAGACACCTGTAATGTGTTATTGTGGATTAGATTCACAATTTAATATGCATTTGGTTGTAAGATAACTAACACCCAGTTAAACATTGTTTTAGTGTTACTTGAGAAAAGATCAAAACAGTATTTCTGCTGACAGCATTTGGAGATCCTCTGCTGTCTGCGTATGTAGGTGCTACTATTGAGTTGATTTATTTTGAAGTATAAAGAAAGGTATTTTCATAGCATGCTATACTTAAGAATGTTTGGTTATTTTGTTAAATATATATATTTTTTAAACTAAAGCAGAAAAACTCACCCTTTTTGAAATTTAAAGCATAGTAGAAAATATTCTAAATAGTAAATATGTGATGTACTTTCTACATTTATTGTGCATCAAGTGGAATTGGAATTTTGCAGTATATTGAAATAGGAGACCAAGACCGTTTGTCCTGTCATATTTTGATTAACCTATCAACGGCATGAACAGAGTGATGTCAACAGATGCACTCGGGTCTGCCTGAATAAAATCCATTTCAGCAAAACACACACACTTCCAGTGGAGTGGAAAGAGAGAACATCAAGCTTGCATGATTGTTTAATACATTATTTATAATTTGTCATTATACTCACAGCAAGTCCCCAAAGCCTCAGAAGCCAAGGGAGAAAAAAATGCGTGTTTGGATCATGGGTGGGAACAGCACCAAGGACCTGGACTACAGCAGTAGGAATGGAGACGGTTCCTCAAATGCTAATGAAGCGAACCTGGAAGCACAGATTGACCCGGTACGCCCTAATCCAGCTTCAACTTGTCCCTAGTTGAAGAGACGTGTGTGTGTGTGTGTGTGTGTGTGTGTGTCACATTGGTAATGTTAAAATGAATCGTCTTTTCGCTGCATTCTCAGTGTCCTGCTTGTGTTTCAGGGGATGAAGCTGAGCTCCATGAAGGGAGACCTCCCGTCTGTGGACTACGAGTCCAGTGAGGAAGAGGAGACGGAGGAGGAGGAGGAGGAGGAAGAAGAGGAGAGCGTGGTTGTGTGTGAAAAAAGCAAGATAAGGTAATAGAGTATTTTTCATTTAACGGCATAGTGTTTAATATACTGCACAATGTGAACAGTTCCTGTCCTTGTGTCTTGATTTCAGCTCCAAGAAGGCTGGTGGCTTCGGGGGCATGTTCGGCATGTTGAAGGGTCTGGTTGGTTCCAAGAGCCTGACCCGGGATGACATGGAGTCAGTACTGGATAAGATGAGAGACCACCTCATCGGTATGAGATCTCACCCTTGTGTCACAGATCCTCCTGAATGTCTGGAACATTTCAAAGTGAACTCCTCTGACATTCCCTCTCCTTCATTATGATCCCACAGCAAAGAATGTAGCAACCGAAATTGCCTCTCAGCTCTGTGACTCTGTAGCCAAGAAATTGGAGGGCAAAGTCATGGGCACCTTCACCAGTAAGTTCACACAGGATATGACCAAAATGTAATGGACCATTAACAATGGAGCGATCACATGTCACATGCTTCAGACGAGAGGGATCAGTGGTTGTAACAGAGAGCTATGAAGAAACACAAAAATAACAGTGTAAATGTTCCTGTAAATAAGACGAGAGAGGAGCACACACCTTTGGATTGGTCATTGTTTCAATTAATGATTTATTTTAGGTTGCCTGTAAGGACTTTGTGGCAGGCAACATTTAGAGACCACTGAGTGAGTGCACAGGTGTGGGACAGCGCACAGAAATGACTAAAATTGAGCAAGACCATATATAAACGAATGAATGTTGACGATTGAAAATATTTTAAGTTAATTTTGAGTCTGATCGGTGTAATGTACACTGATCAGCTTTAACATTAACCACACCTGCCTAGTATCGTGTAGGCTCCCCTATTTGCTGCCAAAACATCTCTGCAATGCCTTCTGGCTGCCTTCCATCAGAACCAGGAAGAATTTTTTAAGCCCTTGACACTGTTGTTGGTTCATTGTGGTCTTTTATTGGACCACTTTTGGTCTGCACTTACCAGTGCAGATCAGGAAAACCCAACAAAACTTATACTCCTGGTGAAGCTCTGACTCAGTTGTCTTACCATTACAATGTGACCCGTGTCAAAGTCGCTCAGATCCTCACGCATGTCCATTTGTTTCTGCTTCCTACACAACATCAAGAAAGATGTTCACTCGCTCTATAACATGTCCCGCCCGTTGACACTGTCCAAGAAGGAAATTATCCATCCGATTCTGACCTCACCTGTCAGCGGTAATAATGTTATGGATGAGTGGTGTATTCACTCAGCCGAGCAAAATTGTCAGGGAAGGTATAAGTGAAAGGGTTATTATGTTGCTCAGCGTTATTTCTGTCCAAACTCTGGACTTCACCTCCTCCTGAGGAGGTTATGTGTGCAGCATGCGTTACCACGGTGAGCCACAGATGCTATGTCCTGATATACCCACACCATCCCTTGTCTGTCTGTGTGTGTGTGTGTGTGTTTGTAGCTGTGGCCTCAACAGTGAAGCAGGCCCTACAGGACTCGCTGGTGCAGATCCTGCAGCCCAAGCGGAGGGTGGATATTCTGAGAGATGTGATGGAGGCGCAGGGCCAGCGGAGGCCTTTTATCATCACTTTCTGTGGCGTCAACGGGGTCGGAAAATCTACCAACCTGGCAAAGGTGAGCTTCCCTGTGTTCCTGTGGGTGCCGTTTGTGTGTGTGGCTGTATGGGACGTCACCCTGGGGGTCTTTGTGTTTAACCTAAGGGAACTGGGTTCATCGTCTAGGTTGCTTTCTAAATCTTTGCCAAAGACTTGCTGAACTCATTTGTTCGGCCGTTAAGGCTGTGGAGCTAAAGCCGTGCATTTTTACCACATATTCAAGTTGGATTATTTAGTTCACCACTTGACCTGCATTTTCATGAGAAGCATATTCATTCCCAGTATTCAATATTACAGCCCACATTTTGACACATCAAACTTACAGGTGTTACTAATGTCAGATTGTAAACTCCAGTCCTGGGGGCGGGCTTTGAGTTGAAGTATTCCCACCATCTCAGGATACCTGAGCTTGACCACATAGACGTTACACCTCATCTCATATCACTACGCCAATCTAACCATTTAATCGATGGCAAAGGATGCTGCATTATGAACCTCATAAACCAAAACAGGAAACAGACTATAAAGTGTGTTAATGTTTTATATGGAGTGTAACTGCCCTTCGTGAAATTATTAAAAGTTTTAACAAAAAAAGCCATCTTTTACACATTATCATTAAGGGTTTTAGCCTGTCAGCCTCTTCTAGAACAGATTATTGTGAAATCCGCTAAATTATCAAAAGCAGAAGACACTTTGAAATTATTTTGGCGAGCCAATTTTGAGGCAGCGGGTTAAGATCATGTAAAGAAGCTGTTTGTTATTCTGATTTATTCTTTCTCCTCATTGCTGATGCTGCTTAAGTGGCATTTGACGTGGAAATAATAATCTTATTTAAATGAGAAAGTAACAAAAACATTACAAATACATGTAAAAATGTCTCCAGCGAATAAAAGCCGGTTCCTGAATGTGTAAATATAATTAGCAAAAATGATTATTTGCTCAGCTCTGGTTTGCCCCGCCGGAGCGGGGAGGGAAGAAACCAGTATTACAACTGGTTTCTTCCCTGCAGCATTGCTCAAAAATATTTTCACAAGTCTTTATGTATATCAATAAAAATGTCTTTCAGTATGTAGAGACCTCTGTTATGTTTCTATGGTTACAATTTGGCACAGTCTGCAGCACATTTCAAATACCTCTCCGACAAAGCTACACACAAACAATTGGTACTGAAGTGGTTCCCTTTGCTGTCTGGGGGAATTTTCATGGCATTTAGTTTGAAACGTGTTTCCATCTTTACCTGATTTTTTAAATTTCATTTATCTTTGAGTGGGATGTCTCACATGAGGGTTTCCAGGGCATGACCCACTAATATTTCACAAAGATATCTGCCACAGATATTTAAAGCCTTTCATGTCTTTCATTTTAAATATTGAACTCTCACTTTGATTTAAATGAACAAGTCGTCTTTAAATGCTAGTTACCAGCTGGGATACTTTCATCATAGCTGAAAGGTGTGATCCGTCCTTTGCTTTGTTCCACCTCACCTCCACATGATGTGTTGCACATTTTCACGTGAAACCTACCCATCTTTCTCTTGATCCAGATCTCCTTCTGGCTGATAGAGAATGGGTTCACGGTGCTGATCGCGGCCTGTGACACGTTTCGTGCCGGCGCGGTGGAGCAGCTCCGCACACATCAGCGCCACCTGAACTCATTGCATCCTCCGGAGCGGCACGGAGGACAGCCGGTGGTCCAGCTCTATGAGAAGGGCTACGGGAAGGACGCTGCTGGCATCGCCATGGAGGCCATTGCCTATGGTACGTTTAATAATCTGATGACTTCTTAATTCCCGTGTGGATTATTGTTCTCTGCATTTGATGCAGTATCATTTTTTGGTAATGATTAATACCACCAAAATGATAAAGTCACATGTATCCTCACTGTGTGTCATCCCTCCAGCTCGTAACCAGGCCTTTGACGTGGTGCTGGTGGACACGGCTGGGCGTATGCAGGACAACGCCCCCCTCATGACAGCCCTGGCCAAACTCATCGCCGTCAACATGCCGGACCTGGTGCTGTTTGTCGGGGAAGCTCTGGTGGGGAATGAGGCTGTGGACCAGCTGGTAAGACCACTGAGTCATTGACATCGGCTGCAGAGACAAAGAGTGATTGATGATCGATGTGACCTAATAATAACTAGGGTGGTATTTTGGGGTCATAGCGGGACTTTCTTCGTACAAGCAGATGGATGGAGGACTTGACGCAAGAGCATTCATTCTATTTTGAAGAGGAAATATTCAAATGTAATAACTTATAACCTGAAGAGCAGATTGTCCTTCACGTCCCCCCGTAGCCATTAACTGATGAGGTTCTTTTAAATAATTCCAATAGAAAATGTAAATTTATAGCTCAAAGTTAACAAGTAAGGAGACACATATTATTTGTGAAGCATTGTGGTGGCGTTGTTATGACATTGAATCCGTAACGGGTGGATTTCGTTGTATGAGGGTTCACGTTTGCTTTGACAGAGAGGTTTGGTGCTCTGTTGCTTTATCTTGTGCGAGGTTATAAGTATGATCCTCCATTGGTCTAAAAACACAGAATACGTCCTTGGAGCCAGCTTTGTGTCTATCCAGTCAGCTGTACGGAGAGGGCAACGCATGAAACAGTAAAAAAAAAAAAAAAGTCAGCTGATAGAACACTAAAACAACATATCTAGGAATGTTGTATTCCATTTCTTCAAGGAGATAACCCTACATTTTACACACTGTACCTTTTAAAGAAACATTTGTCACCGTGTCAAGCCAAGACCAAAATAAGTCTGGATTAAATTAACATTTTATTATCTAACAAAAACAGGGATGTTTTCAAATTGACATAATTATCTCGTTCATTGGGAAAAAAGGGGCATAAAATGTTTTTTTAAGTGAATATCGACTCGTATAGTCAACGCTGCATCGCAGTAATTAGACCTGCATGCAATAAAGACAAGAATCTGTTTCTGGGGCTTAATCCTTCCATCTGAAGCTAAGGCACCAGATGATTTCCTGTGATTACTAAACAGCGTTGCCATGGTGACCTGCTGTCTTATTCATAAGACATCATGATTGTACAGAGGTTTTACGCTCTACACATGAATAACTCGCTGTTGCCGTCAGTTTTCCATTGAGTGAGCCAACTTTCCATGCCTGCCCTCTCAGGTAAAGTTCAACCAGGCTCTGGCCGACCACTCCATGTCTGACAAGCCCCGCCTCATCGATGGGATTGTCCTCACCAAGTTTGACACCATTGACGACAAGGTATGTCACGTTTTTGTTTATCTTCCTTCCAGTGAAGTGACCTCAAGGGGATCTTTTGATTGCAGCTGACGTTTGGATTGTTTCCTCCTTCCCCACTCCCAGGTTGGCGCTGCCATCTCCATGACCTACATCACCGGCCAGCCCATCGTGTTTGTGGGCACGGGACAGAGATACCACGACCTGCGCAGCCTCAACGCCCGCGCTGTGGTCAGCGCCCTGATGAAGGCTTAAGCGGCTCCATGCCCCCGTCTAGTTGTCGTCGCAACAAAAGGCCACGATAACTCTGCCACGCTGCCCTAAGATGTTTCATCCCACGTTAACCGACGCATCTCATCCTCCCGCCCCAGTCACCCTCTCTACTTTGCAAACGAGGAACTCATCAGGCCTAATATGACTTGAACGTCACAATAAAGGACAAGCATGCACTTTGACAGAACATTTGTCAACAAAGCAAGAAGGTCCTGCGTTTGTCAGAGTACCACTTTGAAAAGTACCTCAGATCATCCAAATGACCCATGTGCTGACTGAAAGGACCGAGGCTGTAAACATGATCAGTTTCTAAAACATCCCCTACCTGTCAGTTTTACCCGTCTCATGTAAGCGAGGTCAGGCAGTGAAGGTTCTGTGACCAAAGTGCCTCCATCTCATGTTTTAAGTTCAAACTACACGGTTAGCAAACAAGAACGCCATGGCGGGTTGAAATAGTAGATGATAAGATCAGCACCTAAGAAGTTCCAGATAATAACCTGACCTTTAGAAAATATTAATGATCTAGTAAAGATGGCTCTCTGTAAAACAGGTCAGTACATCCAACCTTCCTGGACACCCAGCTGGATGGAGTGCATCATGGGAAGCGTGTCTCAAGAGCTCAACACCCACTTCACACATTTTTAATATAACATGCAATCGTTAAGTTTAACAAAAATATTTTGTGATTTAACTTCAGTTCTGTCAGGTTGTCCATATTTTCAGGCCACGCCTCCTGCGTGGTCGCTGACTGTCCTCTCCCCTCATAATTTCCTCTTCCTGTGTAAGAAGAAACTGAAGTCTTAAACATCTCCAGCTCCCCCTTTAATTTGTGGTAGTGCAATATGAGACAATGGTTATACAGAAGAATTGAGCTAATTTATGAGACTGTAAACATTTTTAAATAAAGCTGCTATATGCTACGATCGCCTCTAGGTGGAGCCGGTTCTGTCGTATGTTGCTCTTCTAGTAGGGTCCGGAACAGACGGTAGTAAATATGATGGAATACCAAAAGATTTATTTTGAAAATAGTACTTACAAATACTATGTCAGAACAAACATGCACATATTAAAAATACAAAAGGCTTACAAAGAATATTTTCAGCACAGGAGTGAGGAGCGACTGCTACTAACTGGGAAATCAACCCTTCAGAACGCCTGAGGACAAGATCTTCATTTGTTTGAAAAATGTAACCACCTAAGCCTGAAGATGTTCCCACCCATCCCCAGCAGCACGCTAATCAAGTCTTCAGGGTCGAGCACGACAAATACAATCGCTACATAAATCAATAGAAATCTGCTTTTGGATAAAAGCATGTGGGGGATGGCAGCCAGAAGCAGAACTTCTTCGTCGAGCTGATCCAAATGCAGATGAGTGAATACAAGTCAGTCGATCCCTCAGCGGATTCATGTTTTGTCATTATTTGTCTAAATGAAAACTGTTTTTCCACTGTAGCCTCAAATACGGCACTGTGAGGTTGGACTCTGGTGTTGATGGTTTAAATTTCTCCTTTCCCTTTTGAAAAAAGTGTAATGTAAATGTAATGTATGTAATAACATAATTTATTATATAAATATATGTGGACACCTGTCACGTAGGGCAGTCTGACTTGGGCTGGGCTATAAACCGAGGATGTATCGAAGTTCACAGTTGCATTAGTTTACAACCCTCGACGCTCATGAATGCTCCTTACAAAAATACGTTGTATTGTCACCCCAGCCTCTGACTGGTCCAACTTAAGAAAGGGGAAAGCAAGATGGATGATACAAACGGCAAGCTAGCGATCTTTGGAATTGGCCTTTTTCCAGGCAGTTTTAAAAGTATTAAATTTAATTACACATATCTATAATGGTGGTCAAAGTTTAACGTAATGGGGAAACTGGTTTATTAGGATATATTGCTCAGCCCGTGTGGAGCACGGCGGTGAAGCGGTCTGCACTCGTGCCTGACTGGAAGGAGGTTCTGGTGCATCGTTCTCACTCCCAGTGTAGGCTGGGATATGCAGTCCACAGGATCAGAAGATGAATAGATGGATGTTTCTCAGCCCTACTTTTCATGTCCCAAAGTGTTCCTGGACCTCTGAAACTATGACCTGAAATCAGACATGATCACTAGTCAGAGTAGACTGCTCACCGTGACGGTGTGAGGAAAATGATCCCGACTGTGCCGGTTAAGAAAAGTCTGGGGTAGGATCAGCAGAGCAGAGGCAGCTTGAAAACAAAGAGCATCGACTGAAACGGTGGATCTTTCTCCAAAGGGATACCCAGAAGTCTTCACACTGAAAATAAAGAGAAGATTTGGGTTTTCTATCTATCAGCATGCAGGAAGTAAACAGAGTCCCGAACAGCGCGTCACTGTCCCGCTCTGGAAAATGTCTCACAGGAGGCCCAACGCCTCCAGTCACAGAGAAGACCCAGTCCAGTCCTAACCTTGGAGGAGGCTTTTCTGTGGGCTAAAGCCGTTCTGCTGATCTTCTCCATTCTGAGAAGGAGACCCTGGAAGTAGGGACAAAAAGATTCACAAAATTAGCAAATGCAGGAGAAATTTGCAGCCCGAGTAAATATCTAAGTTTAAATGCATTAGTTTGTCCATCAATAAAGTAGCCCATCACACTGAGAAACCCTACAAAAGTAAATCCCGGTCTGAGGTTGCATCCTAAAGTCGTAAATAGAATATACATTTTTATTTCTTATAATATCCATCATTTTACCAGGTGGAATTCTCATGTAGATTAAAATCTTATATCCAAGGGTGACCTGGCTGTTTGATTTACAATATTATCACCTTCATCTGAATTATTTCCTCATTAGTCCCCTCTAGTCGAGTAGAACCCCTCTGATTGTCTCGAGAGGTTTGTGTCACGGTAATAGTGTAAGTACTGTGTAGCCGGCGTGTATCGGTACGGTTGCTTTGCCTATGTGTTCTGTGTCACTGATGTACAGGAAGATGCTGTTTGCAGAAAAGGGACAACAATGCAAAGACTTTGCTCGGATGTAAGAGATATCTGCGCTGTGTGTGACGTTGGAGATGTAAGGCTGAAGAAAGTTCTTCTGAAATGTGAGGAGAAATCTTTCAACCAGGGAAGAGAAGTTCATCCATTCTCATTTTCATAATCTTCTCCCAATGTACATGAAAGGTTTCAGCTTCAATATAAACAGGACAAAGGCGCAGAGGAGATGTGTGGCAGCTCTGTTTCAGGCTTGGAAGGGGGAGGAGTCAGGTACAAACTCGGTTTGTTGAAGAAAACCGAGTCAGCAGGTTACGTTAGCACAGTACGTTACCATGGTAACTGACTGGGAGCATAATCTACTGTACCTCTCTTTCTGGAACAGAAATTGATTCCCGCATGTTTGGGTCAACAAACTCAAGATTTTCCACTAAATTAACTTTCTGGAAAACTCTCCTTGATATCTGCAGCAGAACTTCTACTGCAAACGGATGAGCTGATGAATGAAACTGACCTTCATCCTCGGTTCCCCAGCCATTGGTGGTCACATCACGGTTGCAGATCTCGTTGGCCAGCCTCTCAAAGTACTCGGGAAGGTCGGCGTACTCGTCTCCATAGGAGATGACCTTGATGCCCTTGTCCAGCATGTTGTCCCGCAGCTTCTTGAACTCGCCCACATCCTCCCGTCGCACCAACATAAAGTGTTCCAGATCCGACTTGTGTTTGACGGCCTCCAAGAACAGAGCCTGGAATGTTGTGTCGTCTACGGTGCGCCCGCAGCCCAGAAACACAAACGATTTGGTCTCGTACAGCTTCTGGATCTCACGCTGTGAAAACCAACATTTATGTTTATCATCAAACTGAAAACAGACACATGAGACATGGTGTCTCAAAGCATTGTCTAAATCTAAACCTTCGTATTACACCGTATCATTGACAGTGAAGTGGAAAATCATGCGTAGAAGAACTTCCTTGACTAGAAAAACATGAGCGGGACTCACCATGACCTCGGTGTTCCTCAGTACATTCTGGTAGCCAGCAGGGTGCAGCACAATCCCACTGGGGTTGGTGTAAACGCCATGGATATGCAGAACACTTAACCTCCGTTTCTCCTGTGCCCACTCTAAGACCTACACACACACATATTTAACAGTTCATTGAACTCGATCCTGCTCTGGCTGGGCAGGGAGTGAAATCACTGAACAGCCGTGAGAGGATATGAGCCCTGATGGATACGAGGCATAAATACCAAAACTGAGGGGCAAAGCCACATATCCCTCAGAAAACCCTAAAGCCATTCTTGTAAATCTATGATAAGTTTAACAAATAATCCAACTGAATTCAACTTGACTGGGATGCACATGGCACGGTTAACCAATTCAGAAGGGAAAGAAACCCATTTTAGTAGGAAAACACTCTTTTCCACTACAGTGAAGCCTTAAACCAAAGCAAATATTGTTCGATCCATAAAATTTGACAGCAGCTTAGTCATGATTAGAACTTTAACCCTTCTGTACCTGTCTGGAGACAAAAAACTCTTTCGGGTCAGAGTGTTATCTATTCTCCTGAACCAGCTAATAAGGAACTTCCAGAGGAAGGTAAAACTTAAATAACAATTAAATTAGTAACATAAAACCTCAGGTTACATCCCTTAGACCGTTTCTCCTGCGCAAATTAGTATTTTAAAAGTCAGTACCGGCCTTGTTGTCTTTTTCAGTGACCTTTGTACTCAACTAAAAAAGTCTGACTGGATATATTTAGGCAGGAAAAAATCAATCACTTTCTGACATAATCCAAGCACTGTTTACCTTCTTCTCATCCGTCAGGTCCAGGGACTCCAGCTTGGTGCCCTGATGAGCTGCGTAGATCTCCAGCAGGTTGTCGAAGTTAGTTGTGAGGACGAGAGCGCCGCTCTCCATTAGCTGCAAGACTGAGCGCAGCAGATGCTTGCCTGCATGCTCCATCTTGCACTCCAGATCATCAAACACCTCGTACAGACAGTCTTTGAAGAATGTGGATCGCACATTACCCGTCCGCTGCAAAACAAAAGAACAAGAGATGCTAGAGATATTGATGTTTTCAGGAGAACTGCACAATCTTGATGAACAGGGTTATGTTTTTAAGAAATACCCTGTCAACAAATTCAGTTCAGGTTCAGTCATTTCTACTTTTTTCTAAAAAAAGACTTCTATGCCTTCAACAGTCAGGAAGTTTTATGTTTACATGTGTATTTATTTGAATGTTATGATAAATGATGAGTCGTGACTCTTTAAACAACAGACTGCGGTGTTATAGCAGCTGTAAAGTGCTAAAGTGCAGCAAACAAAATGTTGCACCAGAGGAAGTAAAACTCATGCAAAGAGTGACGCCCAGATCTCTGATCCTGAGGTTGACCAGCATCACACTTAAGTTTGAAATAGCTCATAGTTGTGCGTTCACGCTGTGAAGGAACAGGACTGTGTTATCGCAATCACAGAGATCTGATAATAGAAAAATGATGTACTGACTCATCATTTTCAGCTAAGCAAACAAAATCCTGTTTGCTTAGCTAAAAAGTTGAACAAACCAATATGAAGTAAAAAAAAATTTAAATAAGAGTTTGGTTTCCCAAACATGCTGTGTGTAACAAGTAAGATGGCGTCACCAAAGAACCTCTTCGGTAATAATCAACAAAACAAATTCACATTTCCTGTCTCTATTGTGTTTGTTATGCCACAAAATTCTCTGGAAAATGTTTATCTAGTTTGAGCAAGGGACAAATTATGACAAGAATACAAATTAAAATGCAGAGAAGCAGACAATGTCACCTCATTTTGATGTCAAAAACATGTTTACACAAGAAGCAGCTGTGTGATCAGCTTGAACTCCCGTGAGTGCAAACTTTCACCTATCAAAACATGTGACCTGACATTCTGCAAACGGTCCAGCCTTAGTCACATCAGATAAATATTCATTGGAAGTGGTGTCTGTTTAACATTCAAGAGTGAAGACTATGACCCCACACTACATAAGTGTTTTTGTTACTGGTGTCAGATGCCCAACAGAAGAAGGTAAACACCCAATCCAGTCAATTCCAGCCCAAACTGACCAAAAGGTGACTTTTTTATTTTTTGTTTAACATCAACTTTTTTTTGAATATTATAATACTGCAATGCAATATAACACCAATCAGCCATAACATTAAAACCACCAGCCTAATACTTTGTACTTCCATCATTCACTTCCAAATCAGCTCTTTGGTATGTTCATCTATCAGAACCGACATTAACTTTTTCAACAAGTGTTCTACAGTAGCTCATCTGTAGGACAGGACAACAGGGCCATAGCCTTCGTTCCGTTCTGGTGGACCTTTCGCTAGTCCACCAGTTGTGGACCACCTTCATTAGACTGTTTAGGTTGGTGCTATCCAGTGCAGACCAGAAACACTCAACAGAACCTGCAGTTTTGGAGATACTCTCACCCAGTCGTCTAGCCACCAAAATATAGCTCTGGTCAATAATTGACCGGATCCTTAGGCTTGCCGGGTCTACCTGCTTCTATACATCAACTTTGATGATAAAATGTTCACTTGCTGCCTCATATATCCCACTGACTGACAGGTGCAGTTGTAACAAGATGATCAATGTTATCCTGACTTCACCAGGTTATTGGTCATGGTGTTATGGCTGATCTGTTTATTCTGTCAGCGGAGGGGGATCTTGAAGAAAGTTATTGGTGAAAGGGTTGTGTTGCTTATAGTTATTTCAATCAAATCACAATTACAATGTTTAATCTGAAACTGGGACCCAAAATGCTGGCCAACCACAACCACCTCATCTCATCTGGACCTGACTGACGAGGGTCCCGACATTCAACATGCTTTTATTTAGTTCTGACATGTCAGCACGACATCTACTGCTTTCACCGCAAACCCAACTGGCATCTCATTTAAGAGGTGTGCGCCATTGCTCAAGGGCAACGTAGTCCTCCATCAAACACTCCACGACCCTCTGATCCTGTACGCAGCTCTTTGAGTGGCAACACACACACACAACCTGAGTCATGAGAGATTATGGGCTGTGACCACAAGGTATAAATCTTATCCTTACCTGGAAGAGCCTGTTGGAGGAAAAAAAGGAAAGCCAAGGGGCTAATAATAGCAAGGAGTAGTGCAGAGCTGTGGTGACCAAGGTGATCCAAGCACACTCCCAGAGATTACGATTCTAATGGGCTGACAGCAGGACTCCTTTCAACAGGAAGCAGCTTATTATCCACATCTAGGATCCACAGCACCCATTCTAATCAGGGTGTCCTTTGACTGTCTGCAAGTAAACGACTCTGTCTCTAAATATTAATTATTTTTTTTGTTTATTTCACAATTATAGCTAAACCTGGAGAATGAATGAAAAAACAGATTGTAAAAATCCCTAACAGTCCAGAAGAATCAGATCAGAAGAATCCCTGGAAGACTCTTTATGTGTCTGGCTTTAAATAAGCACAGTTGTGATTAACCTTGTTTATGTTCATGGTCGAATGTATCATAGGATTTACAACAAAAAACAATTTCAGATTAGCCTCATTTCCCGACACCGTGTGTCTGCAGAGCGCTATTATCAGGCTGAAATCAAATCCATGGAAAGTGGGTTAAGCTCTGTTACTGCTGGAATTTACTGAACTGAAGCTAAATGTCTGACTCTGATATCCTTCGCTTTTTCCCCAAAGAAACTCCTTTTGCTCGACCACGGAAGGTCTTGTGGTGAGCATGTGTGTCTTGATAGAACAGCGACAGTATTTTCAGATGGCTGTTAAGGTGTGAATGGAGTCAGAAAACACCCATTCTCTCTAATGTTAAATCAGTTGTTTGGATAGTGCCTTAATTGTGTCTTAATAATAAAATCCGGTCTGGTTCACATTATTCTATGCTTGTTACTTTTCCTCAGCAGGAGGGCCTGTGGCATCTGTGTCCGACAGCAGTGGGTCAGTGTCTGAACGACTGTGGATTGAAATAAACGTGCTGGATAAAGCCATAAAAGTGCTGTTTGTTCCTTCTGTGACAACATGAGTGAGGGCTGAAAGAAAGAGTGTTTTATCAAAGTCAAAGGTGCGATGAGACATGACTAACACAGGAGGCAAACGGTATTAAGACTCCCATCTGCCAACCCTGCTCCAGACAAGACCGGTCCAAGAGGAATTCACTTTTAACAATTCAATTGGTTTATAACTGCAGGGTTCTGTTTTAAAAATGAATTTTTGTGTTTTCTCACTCAAAAAGTCTCATTTTCTCTTAATTATTTACCCCAAAATTAAAATGTTACCTGATGAGCCTTTCAGGGCGGGTGATACCCTCTCCATGGACCAGACATTTCTGGAATATGTGGGGGACTTGATTGGTCCATCACATTTTTAGAGGGCGTGCCTTGTTGGACTGTGTTGTTGCTGCAATTCTGACAAGGCGTTGTGTTTTTGGCATTTCTTTTCTAGAGCCCTGCACTGTAGAGTGTGACGCATAATCAGTGCAGAAGGACAACCATTTTCACGGAGCTGCTTTGGAAGAAATATATTTGTTATTATTTAGGGGGGTTTGTGAACTGGATACCAGGGTTGCTGTTTTCTGAGTTTTGTTCTGCACCATCTAACCAGGATGTTGATTATCCCTCAAGGCCAAACGTTATGTTATTGTTGTTATTATCTTACTGAAACTTAAGATTGGCTGTAATAACATTCTTGTCTGGGGCTTCTCTGACTGTCACAAGGTCAGGACACAATTCTGAAGGTGGCGCTATCTTTTGGGTCTAGGAGCAACGTCTTTGTGGATGATGAATCAGTCACTTCTTTATAATCCCTTTTTAAAATTTGTTTACAGACTCGCCTTTTGGTTGCATCATCCTCCTTAGACTTTTATCATGTTATTCTATTCTTTTATTGCTTTTAGTTTCCTCTTGGGATGCCTTTGGAATGTTTTTTATTGTTTTATTTCTTTAGTGTCACGGTTTATAATTTTCTTTGTAATAATGGCTTTCATGTTGTTATTACTCTATTGTTTGTTAGTTTGTTTGGTTTTTGTTATTTTGGGGGGGGGGGGGATTTTTGTGCTGTTTGCCCTCTTTGTTAGCCCTGTCATGAACTGGTGACTCGTCAGGGTCCAGGGTGTGTATCCTGCCTCTCTCTTAATGTTTGCAGGGATAGGCTCCAGCACCCCATGACATGAGAAGGGATAAGTTACAAAAAATGGATAGAGGGAAGTTCTTACCAATAGAGGCTGCTGCTTCATTCATACTCCTCACTGAAAGCTGCACTTGCACGCTTCATATTAATTAAAGAATATTTCATAAAAGGTAGCAAGAGTTTTTGGCTCATAGCACTGGCTTAATACAGGTTTGCATTCTATAAATGCACTGTAAGCCTTTTAAAAGCTAACAGAAAAGAAGTTAAAAGGAGGCAAAAGGAACAAAAGCGCTATTGTGGCTCAGCTTGCCTGCAATCATCAGGCTGTTTTTTATTTTCTCTCAGGGAGCCCTGAAGGAAGGTCAATTGAAAATAGAAAAACACAGCCTGCTCCTTGCGTGTGTACTGGACTCAACATCAATAGACTAAAGCCTGTCTGTAACAACCAAAACACAGAAAAAGCAGCAAAATAAATCTTGGAATATTAACCCCTAGTCTCTTAATGAGATCAGGCGAGGATGCCAGGAATTGTCAATGGCTGGAGAGAGGACTGATACCTGGCAGTCTGTCTGCCATGTGTCAGTCCTCCTGTGCATGTGCGACAAGGAGTTGTAGAGAGGAAAGAGGAAAGAAAAAGCTTGGGCTTACCGGGGAAAGTTTCTGAATGAGGTCATGGGCCACATGCACCAAATTCTTATCTTCCTGCATGTGCTTTTGGAACCGCCGACTCTCCTCCTCCTCTAGCAGGTCAAAATCATTGGCTGCATCAAGTAAGGCCTGAATGAGACCTTTCCAGGAGCGGAGCGCAGGCACCTGAGGGGCCACTGCCGAGCTTACCCCTGTTCCAATCACCAGGACAAGCTCGGGGGCTCGCTTGGTCTTCAGGCTGGGCAGCAGTTTCCTTTGGGGCAGGCAGAGATTAAGTGATGATGACTCCAAAGATGATGTTGTTCAATTCTTTCCGTCAGTATGAAGGTTAAAATAACCATTTACTTTCATATAGGGGTACCAGGAACAAAAAAAAAAAACAAGAAAACAAAGATCTTAAATCGCTCCAGTCAGGGTCAGAGTATGCCCATGGCAGAAACTGAGCTTACCTGGGCTTCTTTGCATTTGAGTCTGCATCCTGAGAATCAGCTGCAGGTCGCTTCTCAATTTTCACTGCAACAACGGAGGCCATTCAATTCCTGAGAAACATGATACACCACATGCTAACTGTGACACCTACTTCAGCCATCAATGAAAGCGATATAAAAACAAGTACGATACAAAAAAAGATGCACGATTTGTGAAGCTTGTAAATGTTAATGATAACAGCAACACACCCTACAGTAGGGGCTCTATGCTGTAGGTTATTACAACGATACGACCTCAGGTAAGAGTGCTATGCTATAGGTCATTACAACAATACATACTACAATACAGGAACTATGTATGGTTCTAAGTAATTTCAACAACACAATCTACAGTAAGGGCACTCTACTGCAAGTCATTACTACAATACAACCTACACTAAGGGTACCAAGATATTACAGCACTACATCCTACAGTAAGGGCACCATGCTGTGTGAAAAGTTGGACAGCAACCCCCAATGTAGCAGTCTATGCCGATGATTCCAAGGGATTCCAAGCTGCTGAAAGGAGTCCATTAAAAACAAAACAACGAATACAACTGTCTCTGGTATTAACCTTTATTCCGTGCGCAATCACAATCAAAGGTCTTGATACTATCTTGGATGGGGCCCTATGGCCTCAACTAGTGCACAGGGTGGACGGCTAATATGCCCACCTAATGCTTTGATGAAGACATCACAGGATGGAGTAAGCACGTCCCTCCCTGTGGTCAAGGAAAGAAAGGAGGAGCAAACATCAGGGGAACACTTGTGAAGCCATTCTGATCAGGCACAGGCCATAGCCTTTTCTACCCTGTAAGTCATTACAACAATACATCTTGCAGTAAGCGTACTAAGCAGTAAGGAAACTATGCTGTTAGTCATCACTACAATACATCCCACAGAAAGGTTACTATGCTGTAAGTCATTAAAATAATACATTCCACAGTTAGGGGTACTATAACCAAGCCACAAAAAGGTCCCCACCCAGTAAACTTCTGGTGCGGGTCCACCTGTTACCATCCGGATCACCAGCTACGGATGGGAACAGGTGATCCACTGTGGTGACCCTGAATGGGAACTGTCAAAAGACAAAGAAAGAAGACAGTAAGGGGTCCAATGCAGTAGGTCAAATTGACAAAATATCCTAAAATAAGGGAGTACTATGCTGTAAATCATTACAACAATACATCCTACAGTAAGGGCTATATGCTATAAGTCATTACAAAAGCACAACCTACACTATAGGTACTATACTAAAGTCCTTACTTCAATACATCAAACAATGTGGGCACTGCACTGTAAATCATTGTAACAATACATTCAACAGTAAGGGGACTATGCTGCCACTCATTATAACAATACAACCAACAGTAAGGGCACTATGCTATAAGTCATTTTAAAAATACATCCTACATTAAGGGCACTATGTTGTAAGTCATTATAACAATACAACCTACAGTAAGGGCACTATGCTATAAGTCATTTTAAAAATACATCCTACATTAAGGGCACTATGTTGTAAGTCATTATGACAATAAGACCTACAGTAAGGGCACTATGCTGTAAGTCAATATAACAATACAACCTACAGTGAGGGCACCATGTTGTAAGTCATTATAACAATACAACCTACAGTAAGGGCACTATGCTATAAGTCATTTTAAAAATACATCCTACATTAAGGGCACTATGTTGTAAGTCATTATGACAATACGACCTACAGTGATGGCACTATGCTGTAATTCATCACGACAATACATTCTAGATTAAGGGCACTACGCCATAAATATTATAAGGATACATTCTAGATTAAGGGCACTTTGCTATAAGTTATTATAAGGATACATTCTACAGTAAGGGCACTACGCTGTAAGTCATTATAACAATACAACCTACAGTAAAGGCACTATGTTTTAAGTCTATAAGAAAACAACTTACAGAGAGGGCACTATGCTGCAATTCATTATAACAATGCTTTTGTGTAGATTCTCATAATCCAAAGCAACTGAACATCTGTTTTGGCTTGAAGATTTTTCAACTCTAATCTTAGAGATTTATTCTGCTACTAGCTGGCTGGTAGGGAGTAAGAATTCAGAATTGAATTCAACCCACATGGATCCTTTTACTATACAACCTACAGTAAGGGCACAATGCTGCAAGCCCCTGCAACCTATAGTACGGGTAGTTTGAAGAAACTTCAACAAAGTGACATCACCTCGTATCTGGTAAACAAGAAAGCTGTTAATTATAGCCTAAACCTTAACGAAGAGTAACATTTCACACAACATTCAATACTTCACAGCAAATCTAACATTTACAACGAAAAATAACATTAATAGACATGACTTACCTTGACGTTGCTCAGTCAATGGCCGGTATTTGGCTTTGTTTTCTTCTCAAGCAGTACTTTAATCCCTTTAACTCGCTCTGCCAAAGTCGTTTGTATACTAACTTAAGCCACGTTTTGGGGAAAGCCGCGGGGCGTTTAATATTAGTTCTTTTAAGGCAATAGCTGCTACAAAACGTTTAGGGGGAGTTCCGCAAATACAAACGGATAAAGAATTTCCTATTGTTAGCTAAGAACTAGCGTTCAGCTAACATTAGGTAACTCTTTCTGAGTGTGTTAAGAGCCCCTTTGTTTATCTTATCATTCTGAATAGATTAGCCTGCGTGATAAATATGAATATCTAACGAATCTCTTAGTCATTTAATGTCACTTAACACACACCAGAAACGCTCTCCACTCTCTCAACTGACGTTGTTCCTCCACTCATCGCTCGTCTGTTAAGTTTAGCGGAGCTGTTGAAGTCGCCGCCTGCGGAGATGAGCTGTCTGGTCTCATGATGCCTTCATGGACTGTACGAATAAATAAATGTTCAACGTGAACAAAAATGTAGCCAGCAACATTGCAGAAAACCGAACCAAAATGAAAATAGCTACTCCAGAAAGCTCGTCCATCAGTATTAAAAAAATGATACTATGAAACGGAACCACGCTAATGTGTCATCCCATTTCATGTTGAAATCAAGATCAAGCTTATTAAAAATGTTAGAATATGACATGCATTATGAAGACTTTATTATTTCGACATAAATACTATACGAAATATTCATAATATGAAATACATATAATATTCATATATAAAAAGATTACAGCAGGACAATTATTTTTAATTTCAAGGTGATGAAGTAAATATTTACAGAAGCTCTTGAAAGCAGCAAAAGCTAGATTCTGTCCGTGTGACGTCAGACACGTGCGTGGAAGAGGCGACGCAGCAGCTATTAACCGAAAGTGCAGTGGACTGTAACAGCTCATACAACTATTGCATATTGCATATGCAGTAATAGATAAAGAACTCAGATTTTTTAGTGAAAGCACTGATACAAAACTATGAAAATTCTACACAAAAAGTAAAAGTCGTACATGCAAAGCCTTACTAAATATTATCTGCAAAATGTACTCAAAGTATTGAAGTAAAAGTACTCTTCGTGCAGCAAAAAGGTCCCTTTCATTACTTTACTAGTATATATCGATTGATGATTTTGGATTAAAATTACAACTGAATTAATATGTACGTCTGGCTTTTTTTTTTTTTATCTGTAAATGTTACAAGTTAACTCATTATAGCTATGTATATGCTGTATGCGGTTAATCTATTAACTAATACTTCCCTGTTCATCGCATCGTGGTCATGGGACAAATATGTATTCGAAAAAAAAGTCAACTTTTCACTAGATCAGTCTGCTCTCTGATTTGTCACCATGCATTTTACAGATCACTTCAGGCGGTTTTTAAAAACTCTGTTTAGCTTAGGAAGTAGCAGACTTTTTTCAACCCCTTAAGGACATTCTTAGTTCTTCAGATTATCACAAATATTCAAAATGATAATGAGTTTACTTTTAATAGACAAGCTCTCAGCAGTGCCTTGTGCATGCTCGCTATTGCTTAAACGAGAATCGTCATTTTTTGTTCTCACTCAGCAGTGTTGTTGACTTTAATTGATTGAAAAGCAGGATTTTTGACATATGGCTCAATTCAATCCCATATTTTAATAAAAAGGAACACGTCAGCATAGATTGCTTCAGAAAAAGTACAAGTCTGACACCGTGTGGTCAGAATGAAAACTGCAATGTTTAAGTATTTCAGACAAATGCAATTTTAATTATTTGATTGTGTCGTCCTGTAAAGTTTGAACCGTGAAGAAAATCAACAGAGATTATTCATTTTCTGAAACTGGAGTATTTATTTGAACTTCTATACGAAAACAATTTAAATAACACTTTGCAGAGAGGTTTTCTTGTATATTTAATACATCCGTTATGGGTTTTTTCTTTACATTTTTTATTATATTGTGCACATAACATGCTTTGTTTGACAAACAAATACATGCAGAACAAAACATTTATAATCCATTAAAATCAAAATATTTTACTTATAGTAAAATTGGAAAGGCACATTTTTCATAACTGATTCAATATTTCTCTCTCCCTGTGGTATAGAATAAATCATAATATATATTTCTTCTCTAAATACGTCAGTTTCGATTTAAATTAAGTGTAAAAAAGGCAATTATTAAAAAGTAAGCCTTAGAAACCTGCATATAATCACAGTTCAACATACAACGCACAATCTAGGCTACAGATATCTAAATATCTGCTCATATCTTTGACATAAAAAAAATGCCAAATATGTGATTATATATTAAGCAAATATTACTTGATTTAAACAATGATTTCCTCAATGATATTTATAATGAATGAACATTCAATAAAATTACTTTTGATGGATTTACAGAAACAAAATCATAAACACCATCTTTAACCATGCCCCCCCATCCTCCACACTGCCCACTTTCACAGAGTAGTTCACATGCTGTACCAGGGACAATAGGACACTGGACTTGTTTTATGCCAACACCAAGGAGGCATACACTTCATCACCCCTCCCTCCCCTGGGAAGATCAGACCACAATCTGGTTCGTCTCCAGCCAGTGTACAAACCCATCGTACACAGGCAACCAGCCGTGACCCGCACAGTGAGGAAATTGTCCCAAGAGACTGAAGAGGCTCTGAAGGACTGTTTTGACACAACCGTGTGGGAGGAGTTCTGTGACTCTCACGGGGAGGACATCGACAACCTTACAGACTGCATCACGGACTACATTAACTTCTGTGAGGAGAACACCGTACCCACCAGGACTGTACGGTGTTTCTCAAACAACAAACCCTGGATTAGTCCGGACATAAAGGTCCTCCTAAAGGAGAAGAAGAGGACCTTTAGGTCAGGTAACAAGGAAGAGCTGAAGGTTGTGCAGAAGGAACTGAGGAGGAAGATCAGAGAGGGGAAGAACTC
>VRLP01005480.1:0-36455 GCA_009660295.1 Lophius piscatorius | reverse complement strand
TCCCACAGTCCAGCAGATAGTCTGGAGGCTGGCCCTGAGTTTCTGTAATGTATCTCAACACATCATAGTTCTTTGCCCCGGCATAGAGGGGGTACCCTGTAGCCAGTTCTGCAGCTACCAGACCCAGGGACCACATGTCTATACTTTCATCATAAGGAAGACCAAGCATTACCTCTGGGGCCCTGTACCAGGTGGTCTGCAAATTGCGATCATGGTTAGCAGCAGACTTTGGATGAGCCAGTCCAAAGTCAATCAGTTTGACCTTCTGTGGGTGCTGCTGGCGGTCAACAATCATCACATTGTCAGGTTTGATGTCAGCATGAATGATTCCATTAGAGCTCAGATGTGAGAGGGCTGTGGCCAGCTGATGAATAATCGGACCCAGCTCTGTCAAACGAATCCCCTCGTTGTTACCGTCATCCAAGTAATCAGCCAGGCTTTCATCCAAGAGCTCAAAGTTAAGGCAGATGTGCTCCTTGTGGAAGAAAAAGCCATTCCACTTCACAATATGACACTTGTTTGGATCCAGACATCGCAGCTGCTTCATGATGGCGATTTCCTGTTTAGCCTGATAGAACATTTGAGGGTGACTCTTGTTGACCTTGATGGCCTCCATCTTGCCCGTGTTAATGTTTAGGCATTTGATTATACGACTATAGCTGTCCTCCCTAAGGGTTTGTCTCACTTCGTGGCACTTTCCAATCGAGATAACGCCATTGATGCCTGCACTTGCATCCAGCCAGTCAATGTTCTCTGATTCTGCTGTCTCACATGAAGAAGTTTGCCAGTCGGTGTTAGTTGCTTCATCATCAGGATGAACACTCTTTATGAGGCTTTGAGTAATAAATGGATGCTCTAGAACCCCTTGAGGTTGGATGCGCTGGTCAGGATCCAGCTGTAACATCCTTTTAATGAGGTCTACGAACAGAAGCTGTACTCTCATTTGTTCTTTGTCGTCAATCATGTGCTTTACTAGGTCATCCAGACAACTGAGCTTGTGAAACCATGGGTCTCCAGAGATGTACCCTGTCTCAGTCTCAAACTCTTCTGGTGTCTTTAATCTCCAACACTCATTTTTGTTGCTTTCTTTCTTGAAATATTTTTCCGTATACCTCCCACAGTCCAGCAGATAGTCTGGAGGCTGGCCCTGAGTTTCTGTAATGTATCTCAACACATCATAGTTCTTTGCCCCGGCATAGAGGGGGTACCCTGTAGCCAGTTCTGCAGCTACCAGACCCAGGGACCACATGTCTATACTTTCATCATAAGGAAGACCAAGCATTACCTCTGGGGCCCTGTACCAGGTGGTCTGCAAATTGCGATCATGGTTAGCAGCAGACTTTGGATGAGCCAGTCCAAAGTCAATCAGTTTGACCTTCTGTGGGTGCTGCTGGCGGTCAACAATCATCACATTGTCAGGTTTGATGTCAGCATGAATGATTCCATTAGAGCTCAGATGTGAGAGGGCTGTGGCCAGCTGATGAATAATCGGACCCAGCTCTGTCAAACGAATCCCCTCGTTGTTACCGTCATCCAAGTAATCAGCCAGGCTTTGATCCAAGAGCTCAAAGTTAAGGCAGATGTGCTCCTTGTGGAAGAAAAACCCGTTCCACTTCACAATATGACACGTGTCTGGATCCAGACATTGCAGCTGCTTCATGATGGCAATTTCCTGTTTAGCCTGATAGAACATTTGAGGGTGGCTCTTGTTGACCTTGATGGCCTCCATCTTGCCCGTGTTAATGTTTATGCATTTGGTTACAAGACCATAGCCGCCCTCCCCGAGGGTTTCTCTGACCCTGTGGTTCTTTCCAATTTCCACACAGTCGAAGCTGCTGCCTTCACCTCCGTCAACGTCCGTTGACATGATGAAGAATGCTGTGGCCTTGCTTCTAAAATGTTTATGCAAATCCTATCTTGCAAAGAGAAGGTCCATTTGCACTTAAGGTTCTCTGTCTTATAAGCAAATTCTGCCTTTGATGTGTTCAAAGACTACCAGTTAACTAGTTACCTTTGAACACATCAAAGGCCACCAGTTAACGGTGGTCAAAGGAAGAACTATATCATGCCACAGGCTGCTTGCAGTACAAGTGTACTAAGTTTCATATCGGGTACAAATACGTCCATAGGGAAGGGTCTTTGTCATGGGGTACGATGGAGCCATTTTGCCACAACCACTAGCCCAACCCATAACAACATTTTTTTGCCATGACTGATACATCTACTTACTTTCATGAGTTTTTAGGCATGGGAATGCCCTCAAAAAGGCAGTTCATTTTACGGGGAAATATAATGATAGTTTATTTAAAAAAAAGCATTTCCATAGACTCCTCACACTGTTAGTGCTTCGTCCCTTCGTACCTTTTTGATTTTTTTTTCTTCAAAAGTTGGTGACCTCATGCATGACACTTTCATTTGCGATGAAAATTTAATAATATTACAGCTCCCGGCAGAGGTTATGGCAAAATGGCTCAATAGCAACCCCTAGAAATGTTCAAAAGACCCTCCCTCCTAGACTTATTTTTCAAAAGTTTATCATTTTTACAGCAATGAGCAGGGAAGAACTCCTGTTCTTTTCTGCTGTTTCTTGGGATTCACCCACCCCTCCTGTATTCTGTTTGTTTCTTCCTGTCTGTCTGTGAGTGTAGGTGTGTCTGTATAACACACAGATAACACACACATCTTCTTGTCCAGCGTCCTCATTACCTGGCTCTCTACCTCCACCTCCTCTCTGCCGCACAGCTCAACTTCTTCATCAATCATACTTATGACCTTGTTACTCCTCCACCCATCGCCTGATCGTTAGATCACTCGTAGTGTTATAACCTTGGTTGCAAGAATTCATCATTTTACCCCTTTTGATATTCTTGCATAGACTGAACTAACTCAGGACTCTCTTTTCCTTGAGCCTAGAACCTGCCATCCTGCCTGCCCAACTGTCACAGCCTCAGACACCATGGATGGTTTGTTCACTAGGTGCCTCATCATCATCTTTGCTGCTGAAAAAGATAAACTGTTCAACCTCTCCCCTCTTGACTTTTGTTCTGCTCTTTGGCCCTTAAGCTTGGTAATCTTACCAGAGATTTGGTGGAAATGCTTATCATATCAGGATCTAACAGAATGTGTCCTGGAGCTATGAAGGCTCCACAGGACGTTGCTGTTTCCAGGTGTTGTCTTGTCCTTGAGTTTTAACCCGGGACATTGGAAAGTGAAAACACGTGCATCGTGTTGGGGGACCAAAATTGAGCTGTTCCCCTGTTAAGACATCCATATGGCAATGTTAAGATACAATCAGAGTGCCACCTGCTGGCAACAGGAAGTAAGCATCAAGTGACAAATATTTGAATAATGTCAAATGTATCCTGTGATTTCCTTATGCGTTAAGTGTCGGGTATAAAAGGTCATACTCTTGGTTACAAGCTGGATATCGGGAACCTAGCCGAAACTGAGGCATGGGTAATAGAACCCGTTCAACACTTCTTGCAGCTTTAGTGCGAAGACCGCATTGTAATGCAAGTCCTTCTGTTTATTATTAAAGCCCAAGCGTGAAAGAATCTTTTGAGACCCTTTTGTATTGCAATAAAACAAGTTCTTCATTATTAGGGCCTGAGCACTAACAGTGGGAGGAGCTTATTATATTTCCTTTTTGGGGGCTTAACAATGCTCACAAACTCATGAAATTTGGCAGTATGGTCAGGAGAATTTGACTTTTATCATGGATAGTGGATCCGGATCTACCAAAAAGTATCTTGGGGCAATGACGTAAACCTAACAGGAAGTTGGTCGTTTTGAATTGATCTTTGTTGGTTTTTTGCAGTTTCCAGAGGTTGCATTTTATGTAAAGGTAAACCAGAAGCCATCAACCCTGAATGGATTGATGAATCAAAGCAAAAGATCGGAATCATGGGTTAATCCAATTTGTATGAATTTTATCACAAAACATCGTCTGGACGGATGGACAGGGTTGTGAGTGTTGAAATCTGGCAATAAAACATGAGGTCATCCTAACTCTACTGTATGTGATCCAATCTTACTAAAAAAACTCTTATAATTGGTAAAAGTCCTGCACTGAAGAGGTTCAAAGGAAAAAAACAACATGTTTTTTAATGTCTCCAGCTAGTGGCCAAAGTAATAATAATAATATCTTATACTTATATAGCGCTGAAAAGTGATAGGGAAATGAAAATATTGTTTCTAAGGTCTTTACTTATGCAAATGTCAATGACCTTATACAAATACAATTGTGTAAAAGTATTTGTTCTCGAAGAATTCCTGACGCTCCCCTCTGAGCGTGACAGGATCTTCTCTGTTACAAAAGATCTGTCTGTAATAAACCCATATATCATAAGAAAGACAACTGACACTCCTTTAGTTAATTCTTTTCCCTCAAATGATCAGAATAACAATATTTTTCTTAATCAAAAAGATAGACATGCTCCAAAGTCTGTGAAGACGCCCATATGACAATAATCAATTGCTGTAATAGCACAATCTGCTGGCGATAGGAAGTCCGCGTCAACTGACAAATACCTTTAGAATATTGTGAAATGGATCCTGTGGCTTCCTTATTCAGGAAGTTTCAGATAAAAAGGCCTTACCTGTGTTCACATGAGTGGGAATCCAGTGGGGGCTAGCACACGACACCATGCAGTTACTGTGATAGGGCCATCTGCTGGCAACAGGACATAAAAGCCTAAAGTCACACATCGTTTTCTTTTCATTCATTCATTATAGGTAACCGCTTCTCCTGTTCAGGGTTTAGTGGCAGAAGGAAATCATTTACCTTATTACTTGTTAAATTACTACTAACTTGTTGACACTACAGACTTCAAATTTGGACATATAAGCCATATAAGCCATATAAGGTGATGATCCATTGTCGTGTAGATTTTGATTTTGAGTTTTTGATACATTTAGTCACCGTAGCGACACAGCGACTTATAGTGAACAGGAAGTTGTTGAAGAAGCGAAGAATTTCAATACTGCTTGCAGCTTTAATTACGATTATTGTTCTTCATCTTTAATCCCCTTTTTTGCGGAGACTTCTATTTTCAAATACTTACGAAACTTTGCAAACACATCAGTCCTTGTGTAATACTTATTGGGTGGCGCACAGGAAGAGGTCAGACATGCACAATAATTAACAAAAGTTTGTACATATTTCAAAGGTCACATGTCCAGCCATTGGATATGGTTGTTAGGATGGGCTCTAGAGTTCCACCTACAATTTAGGTTGCGCATTTAAAGGGTCTAAAAAAAACCCTCTTGGAGCCATGACTTAAACTCAGAGGGAATACTTCCTTTTTAAACTTAGCTATTTATTTTTGAGTGTAGTACCTTAACAAACTTGTCTTAGAGGTCAAGGGGATGAAAAGTTATCAAAAGTTCTACATGACTTTCAAGGCCTGCCAGGGTGACATAAATCTCGCCATTAAACTTGTGTGGTCAAAACATAACTTTTTATTGTCCAAACTCTCCAAAACTTAACATCGGATAAGAGTTTCGTTTCTTAGATGTCTTGTATGACAATATTCGGTGTAGCCTTATATGCCAAATGAACCTTGTTAAGATAAAGGGGCACCACCGAGTATCTAGGAAATATTAATTGGGATCAATCCAAGTCTTTAATTGATCCAATTAGTCAGTAAAATATCTGAAAGACATAAATGGTCTTTTAGTTGTCCAGACAGGACAACTATATGGGTTAAATAGGATGTAGTTATTTGACTACACACTAGTCATGCAGGAGTAATATGAATAAATGATGATGCAAATAATGGAAGATTAATATGAAGTAATAGTAATGAAGGAAGCATAAAACCTTTTTATGGTCATTTAGATTTGTCAGAAAACACTTGTTGTTTATCAGGGTTCAATCTTACAAAGATTAAGTCAGATAGACAGACAGACATATATATATATATATAAAAATTCTCTCTCTATATATATATCTATATATATTTAAAATATATGTATATCTATAAATATAAAATATCTATATGTATATATAAGTATAAAATATTTAAATATATATACAAAAATACATATACTGTACACACATGTATATGTATATATAAAAATGTATTATTATTATTATATACACATACACATTTATACATACATATACATATATACATATCTATACAGACACACATACACATCCCAAATACACATATATATACACACACACACATATATATATATATATATACATACATACATACACATCATATGGCGTGAAAGTGCTGAAACTTTTAAGTAAGATAGAGACAGAAGGAAGATTATCAGATGAGTGGAAGATGATAGTACACCAAATGTCATATTTTTGTTCACAATGATTTGTTTAATGAATATCAAAGTGGCTTTAGAAAAGGGGAGATAAACATTTTATCTAAAATATGACTTTTTTTTCTTCTTTTTTTTTTTTTTTTAATTATTAGAATGGAAACTCAACTTGAGTTTAAAAGTCAAAAGTCTTGAACTCCCACACAGTCGGTGACTACAGGCACCTTTAACGTTGGTTTCTAGCCATCATTAAAAGTAATTTCATAGCTTACTAATAAAAGTAAGACATCTATTAATGGCATTGATGGATGTAGTTTAATTTATTCAACATGAATTATGACTCTCCAGCGAAACTATCAGATAAACTACAAAAAAAAATTGCTTTTCCAGGAGAAAATGCATTGTGAATGCTGACTCCTGCTACAGTAGTTAGAAGAAAAGGAAGAGGGTAAGCTTTTGAAACTGAAGGTTTACTGAAGAAACTGAGGCCAAACTACAATCATGATGTGAATTCGAATGGATTTAACAGTTTGATAAAAATTAATTTTGTATCAAACATGTCGAAGCTCTATCTGTTTGTGTACCCTATCTAACCTCCCCAGTCCAGTAGGTGGCGGTAATGCGCCAATAAACCTCCACAACCATCAAACCCGGAAGCAAAAGAAGAAGAAAACCTGGATGATGACGTTAATACATGGCGACACAGACCTAGCAATCCAGCTAATAGCGTTAGCTTATGCATTGAAAGAACATTATTTATTGCTTCACTCATCATGTTGATGAACAGTTTATCTTGTTAGATGGTCCGGGTTCACCTCGCGGTTCGGCTACGTCTCAACCAGCAGTTGTTATGGCAGAAGAGGAGGATTTATCATTAAACCTTCTGACAGTAGACATGGGTAACAGCAATGGCCGCTTGGCAGCAGCGGATGGACTATGTTGGGTTTCAGTGTTGTCCTGTCTGATGCTGGCCTGCTCTTACGTGGGGAGTTTATACGTGTGGAAGAGTGACCTGCCCAGGTGAGCCACAGCTTAACACTACGCAGGGCTCTTAGTATGCCCCATTTCGGGCATTAAATACTGTTACCATTACACAAATGTCTAATAGATGAGGTCTGTGCTTATGGCGGATGACAGTGTGACCTGTAGTAATAGCAAGGAGCAAGCGAAAGAAAAACTGGATGAATGCACTAGATGGTAGGATTAAGGTTAGCTGCAGAAAGAGAGAGTACACTTGTGTGCATAAAAGGGAAGCAGGTTGAACGGAGAGGAGGGTCCCCTATCCACCTCTACCCCCGAGTAGAGGCATTCTAATCCGATGCCTGAACCCCCTCAGCTGGCTCCTTGTGACGCGGCGGAGCACCGGCTTACTCCGAGCTTCCTGCGGATGTCTGAGCCTCTAATAAACACCCAACAAATCTTTATTGCTCTTTAAATCAAATTACAAAACCGAAAGTAAGACACGATCATCAGACGCATTACATTAACATAACATAACATTACAGGCCAGGGGCTTACCTCGTACAAATCATGTTGTAAATCCTAAACATATATATATAGAAAAATAAATAGAACGTGCACAATACAATACAACACAAAGCAACAGACAGAAATAAATAATAGTAAAGAAACATGAAAAAAGCACACTGAAAAAGAAGAAAAATTAAATTCAGTGGTGGGCCTTGGATTTTCCACCTGGGCCTTCAGTGCTTTACTTCCACAGTTAAACTGCCTTCAGATAACTGTTAGACTATATAATCACCCCATATTCAAAGAGACCGTAACGTTCATCTAATGGAATAAATTGATTTAAACGAGGTTCAACACCAATGAGGGATATACACTAATTGCATAGACCCACACTCAAACCAATAAAGATGTGGCGTTATTACACCGAATGACATTATGCTGTATCACAAATATATATCAAATACAGAAGATCTCTTATAACTGTAATTATTAAATAATAGACTCTCAACAATCAGTCACATTTACTCATATGACCACCGATTTAAGCAGCACAATTGGTTTTCAACAGGGTTTCCCCACAGACTCCAGCCAAGCTGCTTGTCATAGACAAACGTGCCTAAAAGCACAGCAGCACTGCTAGACCACCGAGTTCTGACCTCATTCCCGCATCAACAACAGCAACCATCTCAAGCAAACAATCATCAGCAACCTTTTCAAAGTACATCAAAATCTGTCAGATACCCTGTTTAACAGAGTAGTAGGAGACATCTCTGCTTCTGTTGGTGATACAGTAACCTTGGGGAACCAGGAATTATCCTTCACAAAGCCATTCCAGTACAGTTTGGTGGCAATCTCATTTTGAAAAGAGAGCGGCTAGCTTTGTTGTTGTTCTTATGGGATGAAGGGAAACTAAGTTTTCCACATGGAGTATCAAAAGGTGCAATCAAAGAGATGTCAACCTGGCAACCAGAGCCCTTGAACAGATTGAGAGGACCACAGAGGGAATAGAGCCCACAACCTGCATAGATTCCTTCACTGTGACAGGAAAGTTGAATCGAGAAATGAAATCTATCGGTGGTGATGTGACCTTCCGGTGTGATCAGGTTACTTATTCCAAATATAATAATGGTGACGTGAGATATTGTGTTTGTAAACTGGCCTCCAAGCCAGAAGAACCTGTTTGTGAAAATCTCACAGTTTAAGAGGAATCTTGTTAATGTTGTGGTTACGGACCAGGAAGGAGTTCATACCTCCTACCTGGTCACAAACAGATTTGGGGATGAAAGACATTTCCTTTTTCAAAAAGTTCTTTAACCAGTTGATTTCAAAAACATTGTTTAGGCATTAGAAGTCCAAGAAGTTTACAGCGACATATTTTCAGATATAATATATTTATTTTTTCCTGAAAGAATGGAAAAACATCTGTTTATCCATATTTTTGGCGGTTCAACTATCCAGAACTGGATAGGGAAGAAGCCAAGTAAACCCGCCTCAACACTGCTGTGTTTCCGTTGATGGTCATTCTCTCAAAACTCTGTTTTCAGGGATCACCCCAATGTGATAAAAAGACGCTTCACTAGTGTGCTGGTCGTTTCTGGCCTGTCGCCTCTCTTCGTCTGGGCATGGAGAGAATTCACCGGTCTAAGGGTGAGTCTGTCTCTCAGAAACCATTGACTGCCGCACCATTTTGTTCACTAGAGGATTGAACATCATAATTTAACCATGTCTGTGCTGTCAAGTGTCTGTCTGTCAGATTTGTTGCCAGCTTTTGACTCGTGTCGTATGTGTGTGTGTTAGACTGGCCCGTCGTTACTTGCTCTCATGGGGATGCGATTTGAAGGCCTCATTCCTGCCATCGTACTACCTCTACTGCTCACCATGGTAAGAGATACTTTTTCACCATCGTGAATGATCCCTTTTAATGATCCTGAAGTTATAAGTAAAGTGTCAAAGTAACACTTCATTATTGTTCATCAGCGGAAAGTGAAGCAAGAATGAAGAAAAGTTGTTATTGGTGTTACAAAGTTATTTATTTTATTCTAAGAGATTATGATGAAGAATCATACACGTCTTTTAACATATTCTGTATTTTAGGAAAAAGGGGCAAACAGATGCTCTTTAAATCACTGACAATACAACCAGAAGATGACTTAAACACACCAGAAATAGAACAAAAAATAAATATTTCAACTGAACCTTCTAAATATTAGCTCCTCTGACCGACATTTTCAAATCATAATGGGGGGATCCTTGCTTTCTGACTCTTGAGACAGCAGTGAACGTAATAACAGCTCTGAAAGAGACGTGTGTGGTAGAATGGGTGTGATGTTTAGACGACGGGTCATGTCTGCCGTTCAACAGGAAGTCTCAAACATTTTAGGAGGTTATTAAATGCAGATTGGATTAACAAAAAAAAAAAAAAATCACATTAATCACAATTATAAGTTGTATTAAATCCTAATATTTACTTCTATTTTTTAAGATAATGAAAAAAGAATTTGGCCTAGACCTGCTCTTTTTGGAAAGAGTCTTGAAAAACATCAGGTGCTCTTCACAGATAGGGCTGAAGAAATATAGAGGAAGGTAATGAATTCAAACAATTGCTAATCTGAAAATGAGTCCTTTATTAGATCATGGATAGCGGTGTAATCCAGGATCTAATGAAGGAACTTAACCCATTCTCAGACAGCTGCATGACCCAGTTACTCTACAGCTACAGCGTAGACTGATGACCTGACATTCTTCTTCAGACTTTTGTTGTAGAGAACAGAATTCAGGCTTCCCTCAATAATGTCTCTGAAAAGATCAGGAGCCCTACAGGGAACCGTCCCGTCGCCCCTTATTTTCACCTTGTACACATCGGACTTCCAATACAAGTCTGACATCTGCTTTCTTCAGAAATGTTCTGATGACTCTGCAACTATCGGCTGTATCAAGGGAGGTCAGGATGATGAATACAGGGAGACCATCATGGACTTCGTGGACTGGTGCGATAGCAACCATCTCCATCCAACATCTCAAAGATTAACGGGATGGTTTTGGACTTCAGGAGGAGGATTCCTGGTCCTGTTCCAGTCAAAATCCAAGGTGCAGATGTGTTGCTTCTCACAAACCACAAGTGCCTTGAAGTAGAACTGGACCTGCCACATGGAGGCGCTGTACAAGAAGGGTCAAAGGGCTGGGATCCTTCGACATCAGCAGGCCTCTAATGTCCACCTTCAACCAGACTTTGGTGCTAATGCTCGGTTGTTTGGCCTGGTTTGTGCGTGGTGTGGGCCGATGGTTCTCGCATAGCAGACAGAAACCGAATCAATTAACTGATTTGGAAGGCAAGCTCCATCCCTGGATCAATACCGGACCCCTTACAGCAGGGGGCTGAGGTGAGGATGCTCAGAAAACTGAACTCAATAATGAACAATCCCTCACACCCACTTCACGCCCTGGAGGTGCTTCAGCAGAAAAGCCTTCAGTCACAGGTGATCTCGCCAGAATGAAGGACTGAACGCTGCAGGAACGCTCTATCGTTATTTGTTATATACCTCGCTCTCAAACTTTAGCTCTCAGATTTCACTCTATGTCTTTCTATCTGTCTAAAGGCGAGTCATCCTGACTCCAAAGCAGCAAAGCATTACCCACAATACAACACTGCGACCCACATGTTTGACCACAGGTTTAATGTTCTCTTTGTAGAAAGCTGTTTGGATCGGGACCATCATCTTTCCAACAGTTTGGTGTTGAACCCATCAGTCCATAGAATATTCTTCCAAAGGTTGTTTTTGTCATAGGGATTAATTAAAGCCTCCGTCAAAGTCCATCTTGTGTTTGCTGCAGGTTCTGTTTCTGGGCCCCCTCATGCAGTTGGCTATGGACTGTTCCTGGAACTTTCTAGATGGGATGCGGGTGGTACTGGGTAAGCCCACCAACATGCTGCATTTTGTCCTGTTATTTCAAAAAACATGTTGTTTTGACATGAGTAATCCTAGTTTTAAAGCTTTTAAATTTGAAACCTTTCATACTTTAACTTTTTCCTCAAGGCTTTGAGTTGATTTTCACCAAATTTCACGTTGATTGAGTTGAATCTCCAGGACGAATTAAAACGATTAAACCATTAAAAATTGCTCGAAAAATGATGCAAAATGCAAAATGGACAAATATTCCCGTTGCGTTTAGGTCATACCTCCAAGAGGCTTATTTGAACACATGTCTACAAAGTTTTATAGTTCTAGGTCAAACACTTGTCGGGGGCTGCCTTTTTAAAATACTGCAGAAGACTCTGTAGAGACTCCTTACATATGTACCAGTTTTAGTAAACGTTCCAGCTTGTTTAACCTCTCAAACATCTACTTCCTGTTTAACATATTTTGCTTTGTTGCCACGGCAACACGGTACATCAAAAACAAACCAGTTTGTTGTCAACATGTCGTGGCTGATGTGACTAAAATTGAAGTCTGTAGCATCAACAAGATAGTCACAGGTAAACAATCGTATAAAGGTTATAATTTCCTTTTTCCAATTGGTGGCACTAGAGAAAAAGTTTAGTTTTTTCACTCTCACCTCTTCCGGGTAATGTCTGGTGGAGTTATGAAGAGCTCTATGAGTTCTATGGTGAGACATCCATATTTGTCGCTTTGCCACGCCCACACCCTCATCCAAAAATGAACACCCTTCATAAAGAGGAATCTCCGACGAGTTACTTCCTTAAACAAACTTCAACTGTATTTGGTTAATGGGCTATTAGTTTTTTTACAGGGTATGAAAATGTACCCTTTTTGGTTGCCACTAGGTGGCGCTATGATAAATGCAGATTTTTCTGATACAAATGTCTTGAGGGCGGGACTTTCATCCAATGTGTGAAGTTTGGGGCAATTTAGTTTTTTAAGGCAACATTTCAGTATTCGCATATTTGAAAATGAATATTTTCGTGATTTATTACACTCACTGTCTCGCCAAATTTTAAGTTTAAAACTCTTGGAGCAAAGACTTAAAGGGCAAAACCGCATAATTCGAAATGGTTGACTTCCGGTTCCGTTTGGGTCATGGCACCAAGAGACTCCCTGGGGAGATCCAGGTATGATTAACATGTGCACCGAATTTCAGACTAATCGGTGAAACAGGGTCCGGGGCTCCTTCGTAGAAAGGTTCTCGGGGGCCATGCAGAGACATTTTTCAAGAATGAGAAAGCCGCCAAAATGTGATTAAAGTGGAGGAATATAATGATCCGAGACGATGTTGCCCAGAACCTCTTGTCTCATCTTTGTTAGCTGGAGGAATGTTCTGTGATGAAGTGCTTCCTCTTCATGAGATGGATGAACATCCTCCCTGTTCCTCTATCTTCCTGCAGACCCGTGGTTCTGGACGTTTTGTTTCAACGACATGCGCTGGTTGAGGAATCAGGTTGTGGCCCCACTAACGGAGGAGCTGGTGTTCCGGGCCTGCATGCTGCCCATGTTGGTGCCCTGTGCCGGTCCTTCCACAGCCATCTTCACCTGTCCCCTCTTCTTTGGAGTGGGTGAGTTCTGCCACTGTTTGTGCAATATTAGGGTCCTTCAGTCGCCCAGCAGGTAAAGTCGGGGTCCTCATAAACAATAATTATTATCATTCCTATGATTTCAAGTCAAGCATCCCATAATAATGCTTGTGTGTCCTCCAGCTCACTTCCACCATGTGATTGAGCTCCTGAGATTTAGACAGGGGACGCTGTCAGGGATCTTCCTGTCTGCAGGTGAGAGAATGAGAGAGAGAGTGTGGATGTGTGTGTTTGTGTGTGTGTGTGTGCGTGCGCGCGTGTTAGTGCGTGTGTGTGTGGGTGTTGTGAATGTGTGTGTGTGTTTGTGTGAGTGAGTGCGTGTGTTTGTAGGTGTGTGAGTGTGTATGTTTGTATGAGTATATGTGTGTGGGTGTGTGTGAGTACGTGTGTGGGTGAATATGTGGGTATATGTGTGTGAGTGCTTGTGTGTGTGACTGTGTGTGTGTGTGTGTGAGTGCGTGTCTATGTTTGTGTGTGTGAGTACATGTGTGTGTGCGTGTGAGTACGTGTGTGAGTGGGTGAACGTGTGTGTGTGTGTGTGTGTGTAAGTGTAAGTGTATGTCTGTGAGTGCTTGTGTGGGTGAATATGTGGATGGGTGTGTATGTGTGTGTGTAAGTGTGTGTCTGTGTGAGTGCTTATGTGTATATGTGTGTGAGAGTGCGTGTGTGTATGTATGTGTGTGTGTCTGGGTGAATATGTGGGTATGTGTTTATGTAAGTGTGTGTCTGTGTGAGTGCTTGTGTGTGTGTGTGTGTCTGAGTACGTGTGTCTGGGTGAATATATGGGTATGTGTGTATGTGTTTGTGTAAGTGAGTGCTTGTGTGTGTGTGAGTGCATGCGTGTGTGTGTGTGTGTGTGTGTGTGTGTGTGTGTGTTTCGAGTTCACAGCACTGGGGGGAGTCTGATGATAAACCGTGTTTCTTTCTTGAACTACAGTGTTCCAGTTTTCTTACACAGCAGTGTTTGGGGCGTATACTGCCTTCATCTTCATCAGAACAGGTGAGGACCTCTCGTTTCATTTCATATCCCTGTTCATTCAAATAAATAAATAAATAAATAAATAACACTCACTGCTTTTACTGAATCACAATCCTGATAGAAACAAAAATGTCCATGTTGTATATAAGATCAGAAGTAGAGACCTCTCAGAGAAGTTCCACCTTGGCGTTTACAGATCCTACTACGTACGACTCTCCCTCTGACAACAACAACAACAACAACAACGTTTCTTATTGTTTCCCCTCACTGGTGGAAACAAGCGGCACGTTATTCCCAGTTCAACTGGAGGCCTCCAGGAGAAACCACTTATGTTCAACATGCTCTGGGGCGAATGATATCTGTCACATGACATTCATCTCTTTTGGAACAGATGACGAGTTGAACGCTGATACCGGAGAAAGACGTTTAAACAAAGTTAACCACTTTTCCCTCAAAAGTTTTACATTTCAATTGAAAGTCCAGACATGTTGGTCGTCTCTGAGTCTGCCTGCTGGGTCCGAATATTGGTACAGTCCAGCTTAGAGACCAAACTCTTAAGGTACATTTATGTCCGGCAGCCAAAGCCCCTTTCTAGATTCAAAAATGGATTCAGATTCTAAGCTGGGAGGGTTCATATCAGGTAGTCCATCTGGATCATTCCTCACTACAGTTACAGATTTCAGACGACTAAAGGAAATCCTGTTTGGTCTAAGCCTCCATCTGTGAGTTCTGATGGGTCCACTACAACATATTCTGACTGGTGTCTTCAGAGGTAGTGGACACGAGTGCGAAGAGGCGAGAAACCTGCTTGTCCACTAGGCGGTGCTAGCGTGGTTTGCCGGGAGCGGAGGGGTTAGCTTGAGGTGACCCGGTGAGGACATGAGGGGTGGAGTCATCAATGTGGCGGAGCGGTCCGATTGCATCCGCAGCAACTATCAAAAACGTTCTACTCTCTTCTTGTCTCACCAGAGGAACGACTGATATACGTCGTACAATCAAGATGATATCTTCAGATGATTCTGGTTTCTATAATCCCAGACTCAGCATTCTTTGGCTGAATCCTCCTAAATACCTTATTTCCCTTCTTCCAGAGGGTCCGGGCCCATTGGATCATAGCTCTGAGTCCCCTGGTCTTAACTGTTCATGGGTTTTTATCTCTCTTCAGTGAAATGGGAGAACTTTTCCTCTAATCCGTGATTAATAAGGCCTGGAGGTTTTAAAGAATCGGTTTGCCCGTATCTACCCGTTCCACACTGGTCCAGTCCAGTTTAGCGTTAACCCTCTTCCTTGTTTGTATTTCAGGTCACCTGGTGGGTCCGGTGCTCTGCCACTCCTTCTGTAACTACATGGGTTTCCCTGCTATCAGCACAGCGTTGGAACACCCCCATCGGATAACAGTCCTCTCCTCCTACTTGCTGGGGGTCCTCCTCTTCTTCCTCCTCCTCTTCCCCTTCACCGACCCCTCCTTCTACGGCCTCCCCACACCTGTCTGCACCCTCACCTCCTCCCCCAGCTCCATCTGCCTCACCTGATCCCTGCTCTCACGCAGCTGAGGGTGTGTTTCTGCCAAGTTATATTCAGGTCAGGTCCGGTCTGGACCCACAGCTCTACCAGCCACATCTGCTATGTTGCCATAAAGAGGTGGGATAATCCGTAGTGGACCTCCACCGTCTGAGGACCTTTGACATGGACGTTAACTCACATGAAACATGATGCCGTCACACAGTGGGACTCATTTTGAGGAGACAGAGTTTCATATCGCCGATGGGACTGAACCCAGGACTGTCCAGTTGCCGGGCGGCTTAGTGTGACACTGAAGAACTCCTCGGATCCACTAACACCAACAGAACTCATCTGTTGTGATGTTTCTTTTTGGAGGCTCGTGATCCTCTCTATTCCTCATAACCCTCTTTTTCAAGGATCATTTACAAAAACAAAGGAGAAAAAGTCTTTTACCACCAGGGTTCTGGTGGTAAAGTGACATCACTAATGATCCATTCAGAGAACCTTCAAACAGAACCACTAGATTAATCAGACGGGTGAACGGTGCCATTGTTACAGCAGCTGGATAAACTTTTGGTTTGTTTACATCCTGATCTTATTAGAATGAATATATGACTACTTCTCTCTGAACTTCCACCAATGCTGAGCTGTGACCCTTGACCCCGCCCCACCACAAAATCCTGGCAGCAGTTGATGGTTAATTGAGCAAAAATACATAAAAAAAAAAGTTGCATCTCACTGTTTAGAAGAGATAAAGATGAATGGAGCTGGCCTTTATTGAAATCCTCTCCGATATTTTGCTGTTCTGTCACGTAGCCAAACCCTCCTCAAACTCTTCCGACAATCCGACGAAGTGTTTCTGTGATCCTGCGAAAGACAACCAACACACAGCTGAGAAAAGACGTAGATTTCAAAGAATTAAAAGAGTGTGTGATTTTGAGAATGAAGTAGAATCTCATAAGAATTAAGTTGTTACCTAATTAGAATGAAAAAAAAAAAATAGATGTGTAATTATGAAATGATGTCATAATGCTGGGGGATTGTGGGAAACTTGAGAATCATGGTTTGTTTTTATTCTGGATTAAGAATAGGGGGGGGGGGGGGATTCATACTTGGTGGTGACGTTTAAGGTGATTGCTTTAAATCTGTGGTATTTCCTAGCGGTGCTGCTACTGTAGTGTATATTTTTACTTTGATCGTTTTCTCTGAAAACAACATAAAAAAAACACCAACAAAAAAAAAGCCATAGAATGTGAACCTTTTTCCGGTAGAAGAACTTCATTCTGCTACTTTTATTTGCATTTTTCTCTTCACCTCAAATCCTTTTTTCTCCTGCTCACATGTTCCTCTTTTGTTTCTGCTGCTCTTCCTCTCAACACTGTGTTCTTATTTGTTTTACTTTGTTTTTTAGTTTTTTTTGATGTTCCAAATGAAAATGTGGTAGATCAGTCGGTATGGAAAAATGAGATGACTTTGACTGCTTGAATTTACATCATGTTCTAGTACAATTTATTATCCAGCCATTGAATATAATGGGAGTGATGGAGTTCCATTAAGAGTGAGAATAGAGTGAGAATAGAGTGAGAATAGTTGAAGTTGTCAATCTTTTTAAATAAAATTAAGTTATTTCAGACCAGACAATCTTTGGAAATATATTTATGATCCATTAATTTGGCCTAGACCTTCGTCATTCTCATAGCCAGCCTCCTCCTTCTTCTTCAGTTCAAGTCGCTCAAACAACGTAGAGATCCGGGGGGGTTGGTGCCAAATCCATGTGTGCTGACTTTGATGTGATCCAACATGGAGCTTTAGGTGATAATCATTCATTCTTAGATCATTGATTTGTCTTGATTGAGAGGGCCCCAAGTTTTATTTAGCTTGTATGATATCTACTGATACATTAAGTTGAGTCAATCATTTTATTATTGATTCATGCGCAAAAATCTGAAGGGGAAACTTTTATTGATAATTGACGTGAAAATGTCAAAGTATGAAAAATAATACTATATATATATATACATATATATATATATATCAATCATAAAGGAGAATGAGATATTTTAGAAATGGGTTTTAAACTGGGCCTCAGCTTTCTCAGATTGTTCCCACATATTCTCAAATATTAATGTCCTTTCATTAAAAGATTTCTCAACAAGAACGTCTTATTCTACTTTTTTTTCTTTCTACCTGATGTGTATCTGACGCTGAATAAAGGTGATCAATGTGGAGGATCAGAAATGACAAAAGGATAAATAAATGACTTAATAGTCAAATGCTTGTCATGTTTACACATTTACTTAAATATTCATTTACTTAAATATTCATTTATTTATGTATTCATTTATTTACTTCTAAATTCATCTATTTATTAAATGTTTTATACACGTATTTCTACATTTCTTCATGTCTGTATTTCTGTATTTCTTTGTATGTCAGTAACTATCAGCAGCATGACCCGTATCAGCAGCAGGACCCGTATCAGCAGCAGGACCCGTATCAGCAGCAGGACCCGTACCAGCATCAGCAGCAGGACCCGTATCAGCAGCAGGACCCGTATCAGCAGCAGGACCCGTATCAGCAGCAGGACTCGTATCAGCAGCAGGACCCTGTATCAGCAGCAGGACCTTCAATGGGTCAGTGATGGTCCGTGGAGGAACATCCTTGGAGGACCGCCCTGACCTCCATGTCAAAGCCAACGGTACCAGGAAGTAATCTCAGACCCTCTGGCAGACCTTACACTGGTGCGCTGGATCCTGGGTTCCTCCTGGTCCAGAACTATACCCAGCCTCATGAGACCAGAGTGTGTAGGCAGACTGACCAGCAGCTCGCTGGAGGCCTGATCCAGGTCTGGGGGGAGATCATCCAGGACCTCATCAGGAGGAAGCCCAGACGCTGTCAGGAGGGTCTGCAGCCATGTGGGGGTCGAACCCTCCACTGACACACATGAGTTCTTGTGAGGGAATCCACACCACACTGTAAAAAAATGAGTTGTTTACTGGTACCACACTGTTAAAGGAGGAATGTTGAACTTACTTCATTTAATGATGTCATCCGTAGACGTCATCTCAAACTATTTTTTGTATTTATTTTTTACAGTGTGTAATATTTGTCTTGAATTTCTGCAGGACTAAACTAATGTCAACTAATCGTGCACCGACGATGAACTAATGTTCATTTCCTGGTTTGTATTTTAGTTTTGTATTTTTTTTAAAGTAAAGCCATGGAGAAAAAAAAAAGGAATTGTTGAGGAGTTTAGGGAAATTACCCAGAAATACACTGTAAAAAGAGAATTGTTTGATTAACTCAAAAAGTTATTTGAAGTGGTCACACTCAATGAAAATACTTCATTTGATTTAAGTTACACAAAGTTTAAGTTATTTCCTTAAAATCATCAAGAATGATCTTTGACAGCGTATTATTACACCCCTAAAACATCAAAGACAAATTCCAGTTTTGGAAATTCTTCAAATGTCTTTTCTTATGATTTTTACTTTAAAAACAACTCAAATATCAAACGGTCAGTAAATATGTGTTTATTAGTGGTACAAAAAAAATCTGACACTATTTTATTCCTGTACAATTTTAAGACAAATATTACACACTGTAAAAAAAATCATTTATATATATAAAAAAATAAAAACAATCATTTCCACTGCTGACACGTTAAATTAAGTATTTTAAATAACATTTATAACGGGGTCATACTTTATTCAACTGAGTGTGTCCAGTCGGCACATTCTCTCTTCTTTAGTACAGAACGGTAAATATGCGGAACAATGTCATGTTTTCTGTTCTGACTCTAACGTCACATGTTCCTGTAACTCCGGTTCTGGTGTTAAACCCACCGAGGGTCAGTGAGAGCTAATGGTGTCAAGAGGCCGCGCTCTACTGCCGTATATCAGAGCGGCCGCCGCTCGCTGCTGCACGGCGGCGTGGCGTCAAGCACCAGCGGTCGGGAACATTGTGTTCCGGCTGGACGGCCGCTGGAACGGGTCTCTATTTTGGTACAATATCAGTCAGATGACGGGCTTTCGTTGAAGTGTTCGGCTTTCAGGGTCAGTTTTATCACATCACTTAAAAAGACGTTATAAATAATCGGCTGTGCCGGGTCAGGCTGACCAGAGTTCTAGAGCGGGAATCCAACCTCCCGTCATGAAAAGAATCCAACTGTTAATATCACAACCTTTTAAAAACTCTCTCTCTCATTCAGGTCCTTAAAACTCAGAACCTTTCAGCCTTTATTACTGTACATATTGCTGGATTTCCTTTTCTCTCCCTGGTTCTGAAGGTTTGATCCTTCAGGCCGTCATTATAAACGAACAAACTCAACATTCTCACTTTTTCTTATTTCTTCTGTTTGATTAGATTAAAGCATTTATCCAATGTGTGTGTGTGTGTGTGTGTGTGTGTGTGTGTGTGTGTTTGCCATGTCAGCCTTATCTTTAACTAGTTGTAGTGAACTTTATTTTATTGATTTGGTTTTGTTTATTTTTTTTATTATTCCTTATGAATTTAAATTTTTTGATTATTTGATCCCGAATGTTGGATTTTTTCCTGACGTGACCAGAAGAGATAAAGTAGCTTGTCTTTAACCCAATTCTGGAGCTAAAGTCTAGTGGCAGAACTGACCCTGTCTGATGTCGGTTCTGATCTGAGAGTGAATCGGATCATGATATGTTTCATACAAATGAATTTAAACTGCCCTTTAATGGGCAGAAACCTCGAGCAGATCCAAGACTCAGGGTGGACGGCCTACCGCCATGAGCGGCCGGGTTTGAAAAAAAAGAGAGTGAGAGAGAGAAAGAGAGAGTATTGACAGGTCCGGTTTTTAATTACTCCACCTGTTCCTGATGGTTTCTTTACGTCCTGATGAAGACTCGGGTGAGCCCAAACGGGTTGGCGTTATTAACAGAGCACCTCGGACTATTCCACACTCCCATCCATCAAGTCACACAGTTTTTTTTTCAGTTAGTTGGATGGTCATCGTTTGAACTGATGATCTTCTTGGATCTACGGTTGTGGGTTTAAAGCCCAGATAGCCTCAGGTTCTAGCGTTAAAGATATAAGGAGATGGTCGACTGACTGTCGGGCGTTGAGTGTCTGTGACCAGATTTATTTATTCATTTATTTGAATTATCTGACCGGTTGTTCAGCGAAATCTGTTCATGAAAAGATAAATGAGGAAGGCGAGCAAAGGACCACAGACGCACACACATGACTGATTTCATTTTCCAAGACCCAAATATTTCACAATGACAGATCCATCAGGAATAAAGTCGAAGACCAGGTGAAAAGCATCTAAGAGCTTCTCTTAGATGCTTCTCTTCTCCCTTATACACACTACCAGATGATTGGTTAAGAATGTTTTGTTTTTTTTTAACCCAGAGGAGGGTTTTTGTTTTTTGTGTGATTTTGACCACAGCAGGCCGCCACCGCTCCCTCAGGGGTCAAATCTAGAATTTCATGACTGTGTACTGTATGTATGTGATAAATAAAAGTAAAGATTATTATTACTTTTCACTCATGAAGAAATAATTTTCAGCATCGTATTAAATGAAAAAATCTATTTTACAATTCTAATAATATCCCAGTCGATATAAAAGTCTGGGATATTATGGAATCATCATCATCGTCGTCGTCGCTGCCCGTCGTGTCCGCCGCCGCTGGTCCTTCGTGCTACCGCGATAACTGAAAAAACAACTTCATGACCACGTAGACCTTAGTGTGAGGAAGAACTGGAGTGATTTCAGTAAAGGTCGGTTGTATATTTTCAAGCTTTATCGAAAGAAGTTTTTGGGCCATAATTTCTCAACCGTTGTTCCAATTTAGTTTGAATTTTGTTCCTATGAATCGCCTCGGGAGAAAAATCTGGGTTACATCATATTTTACTGTAATAGTTCATCTTTTACTCACTTCAGGGAGTTTTTCTACCTGGAATACTGTGAACTTTATTTTTTATTTTATTATAGCAGTTCAATTCCTCGTACTACACAGGGGACTGGGGACTTTTTCGAGGATATAACCAGGACACGTCCTGTATCACATTAATCCAGTTGTGAGACCACATTTAACCAAATAATCTCATAAATGTGTTCCATGTATTCGATTAGGTCTCTTCTTCTTCTTCTTCTTCTTCTTCTTCGCCAAAGTGGATGATCGGTTTTCATTTTGCCCTGTCCTCTGCAACTTCTTTCTGTCATACCAACCAACTGCATGTCCTCTCTCACCACATCCAGACTCTTTGCTCCTCCCCCTCTTCTCCTGCCTGGCAGCTCCATCTCCTTCTACCAGTAGATCCACTATCCCTCCTCTTCACGGGTCAGAACCATCTCAGTCTGTCCTCTCTGACTTTGTCTCCAAGACGTCTAACCTGGACTGTCCCTCTGATGTCTCCTTTACAATCCTGTCCTTCCTCCTCACTCCCAGAGAACATCTGAACATCTTCAGCTCTTCCTCCTGCATAGATTAAGTCCATTCTATGACGGAGAAATAATTCTGGGTTCTTAAGGGTAAATATTTGCTTTGCTTCTTTTCTCTTTGCAGAAACAATCCTTGAATATGAAAATCTGATTCCTTACTGACAAATTCTCCCTATGGATTACATCACGGGTTCAGGACATGCAGTTGGTCGGTGTGACGGAGGAAGATGCAGAGCAGGGCAAGATAGAAATCGATATGTGAAGGAAGTAGATTTTCCATCATAGGTCCAGTCTGGATGTATGTGATATATAACATGCCGAATTCTGTTGAGCCGTTGAAAGCTGACGGTGGGTCCCGGCTGAAGCCGATCCGCTGGTAACGGAACACTTGAAAACATTTCAACCCAACAACTCAGTGACAGAAAAGCTGCAAAATCAGTGAAAGAAACATTACAAATGATTATTTGGGCAGTAACACATCCATCCATCCACCCGGAGACAATAAACACAGTTTTCTTTTATATGGTATAATTTGAATGATCCTCCACAATACTATAATCATTTTAATATTTTTGCAATAAATCAATTTAGGTTCTGAAAAATGTTCTGGGGTTTCACAGTGTTGATTGATTTCGTAAGCCTTGAGCCCATAAAGTTTCAATAGAAAAGAAAATCCCTCCGCCACCAGTAATTAGCATTTCTTTAACATATTGCTTCATGCAAATGTTTGGCACAGTGAAAGTACACAATTAGATTTACACAGAGCAGTGCATTATGGGACATTGACCGTAGAAAGAGCCACACGAAAAATAACGTCCAGAGGATTCTGCGATCTGTTGACTAATTAAGTAGTGAATCAAACAAAAACAAAGTTTCACACGTAGGTTATTGTTCTGTTAATACTGATTTTGAATTCCTTTTTTCCCTTTTTGCTGAACGCACAAACGCACACACCTCAGATACATCGGAGAAGAACGTCCGCGAGAACAAAGGTCCCCAACCACTGGTTCCCAGACGGGATCCAGGCCGCAATGTGATCCAGGGGGGAAAAACCACAAAACAAGGACAAATGGACAGTGAAGGATCACCAGTCTTAAGATGATCACTGTTACGGTAATGACACTGTTACTGCTAGACCCCACCCGACCCCACCCGACCCCCCGCATTCCTACGCACACGCACCGCGCCAGATGCAAAGTTGGACGTCTGTGAGAACAAAACAGTCTTCAGGATTGACAGAGTGGACATCTGATATGTTCAAAGCATGAGAGGAGAGAAAGAGTCGTCCCATTTATGAAGGTCCCCCGCTAAATCATCATCATCATCAGTGTGGGGATGAAGATAATGATCAGAATAATATGGATTTATGATTATTTTAATACAGAAGTCCCAGATGTATCCCTCTCTATGAAACGGTCCGTATGACAGCTTGTTCCCGCCGCAGCTGCAACGGAGACGACGACCTTCGGCGACTCCGTTAGGTCTTACATGTATTTGTTTTTTGTTTCGCCCCGTTTCGTCTCGCTGCCGGACCCGTTTTCCCTCCGGAACAAAAAAAGTTGAAGGAAATGTTGAATACCGTGAACAGAAGCAGAATCACGTTTTCTGCAAAGAATGCAACAAAAACAAGTTCAAGTCATCGTCTTACTGTGAGAGAAGAAGCCCAAGACTCCAACTTAATGAACTCCTCCTACTCAATAAGGCTCCTCCTACTCAATAAGGCCCCTCCTACTCAATAAGGCTCCTCCCACAGACCGTGGCAATGATGCGTTACAAGGATTTCATGTCATGCAAGGAAAATTAGCACAGTCTGTATAAAATATTGCCCGAAAGTTTGGTGATGGGGTGTGTGTGTGTGTGTTTATGTGCTTTTGTGTACATGATCAGCCAGAACATTATAAACACTGACAGGTAGAGTCAGAATAAAATTGTTGTGTTTTCATTGGTTGGATAAATCAGAAAAAAAGTGAACGGCTTGTTTTGACACAAATGTGTTGAAACTAGGAAAAATGGGCAAGCATAAGGATCGGAGCGAATTTCACAAGTGTGATGGTGGGGTGAGCCAGCGACAGGGTGCCATACCACGGAGGAGCTACTCTAGCACATATTGCTGAATAGTAAATGTTGGTCGGGATAAAATGGTGTCACAATCCATCACAGAGCTGCAGAACAACAATAAGTGGACTTATGTAATATTAGGAAGGTGGTCATAATGTTAAGGCTGATTGGCTGCCCCCATTGTTATGCTGAGTTCAGCATCCTTGTCGAGAATCGCATTCACTCTGTCGGAGCGGTCACAGGCGAAAACAGCAGCGTACGGTTTAGAAGGATTCATCTTTCTTCTCTGCTCTTCATCATTGATGAGAAATTATCCCACACTTCTATTTGAATCATAGGAGTTTGATAAGCAACATATTTTTTAAAAGCAGAAAGTGTCCGGAAATTCATTTGCAGAGCGTGTACTTTTTTTTTTTGGCAAGAGAGACTTTGACTCTCCTGGATTTTGAATCTCTACTTTTGTTCAGCGTGGATCAGACGTAGATGTAAAAAAACAAACATGTGATTACGGCGTGAGAAATCAGCTTCACGTATCAGCTGGTAGGGAAGTGTCGTCCTAAAGGCCGCGGCATAGAAGCTCACAGGATACATGCATATTTGGAGAACGCGGTGCATGCAATTCCTGGCAGAGCTGCGGGATAAAACCAGTCTGCAGGAATACCATCGAAAGGAATCCGGTGTGTGAGGCCAGAAATGGTTGGGGACCTTCTATAGAGCAGAAACACAGCTTCTGCTCTCCGAAAAAAGAAAACAGACTTTTTCAAAGTCAGGACACACTCGTAGTGTAAGGTGGAAGCACTTAAACTTAGTTGTAGTCATAAATGTCTGACGTGAAAGGCAATCTTCTTGGGTAATGGAGCTGTTTGGATAGCTTTCCTCTCTTTGTGTCGTTGATGCGTGATGGAAGGTTCTCTATTTCTGCTCCATAGCAGCAGGGCACTTCCTCTACCCTCTGATCCGGCCAGAGGCTAAAACTGGGAGGTCTCGGTGAAGGAAATTGCGTCGGTCTTGTCGACAGTGAAGCCTCCGTTCACGTAAGACTTCTTCTCGCACTCTTCGTCATCCGAAGCGGTCTCCAGAGCGAAGGGGTTGGTGACGTCCACGTCTGACGTCAGATCCATCCTCTCCAGTTCCCTCTTCGACAACTTCTGAACGATGGCTGCTCCGTAGGCGTCGCCGAGAACATTGATCATGGTACGGAACCGGTCCCTGAAACAAACCACCGGTCAGAGTCAACATGGGAGACCCCTCTTGAATTAGAATTCAAACTATTGACAGTGCTTTGAAACGGTTTTTATCTGCTCTGGGTTTCCTCTAGTTTCATGGATATCTGGATTTTGTCAGATCTTCAAACGAAAATGATCAAAAATCAAGATTTTTAAATGATGATTTTATCAATTGAAACGAGAAAAGATCCAATACTAACTGTGGAAAAGAATCCGCCCTCTTAAAAAACTTTTAAGCATTTATTCTTAGTCAGAGTTTTATGTTGAAGAATGTTTGGTTAGAAATTCTGAAAGTTCAGCTAGAGAGTCACGCAAAGATAAAATACTGTCAGAAACTATTTCACAGCACTGTCACACGTAGAACAGTTCTGAAAGAAGATCGGCAGATGAAACCCACAGCAGCCAGTCCACAGCCACGATCAGAGTGACATCATCCGCCGGTAACCCAACCGCTGTTAGGACTATCACCATGGTGACAAGGCCAGCATTAGGGACGCCGGCGGCTCCAACACTGGCAACTGTTGCTGTGATACTGAAAAAAGAGACACAACTTTACTCGTTAGTGAGGACAAATGGGACGAGGAGGACGCTGTTTATTAAAATACTCAAGACAACATGAACTGTTGCTGACGTACGGTGGCCCACAGGGTCAAACCCACTTCAAACATCAAATATGAAATCATGCGCGCAGCAATTAAAGAAAGCATCTTCATCAAACGCACACAAGACAAAGGAAGTGTTTACGAAGGACATTTAAAAGCGATGCACAACCGGACACTCTTTCTTTTATTGCTTCATTTAGTGAATAAAACAGATATAATACACAAACGTCACATGATATTTTCATTAGACGCGGTAGCTTCACTTAACTTCCGGGTCATGCAGTCACGTGACTAAGAATAAGACTTAAATTAACGTCCCGAAAATAACCGACAAACTTAACAGTGACCCTAACACGCACAGAAGTCCAAGTTACAGTAAACCAGGTGTTTTAAACCTGCTAAAGAAAACTCAGACTGACTTCAGTCGTCGCCACGGCAGCGCGTACACAACAGTCAGAATGTCATAAACAAAAGCTTTTTGGAAAGAGTCTTCAGCAAGTACAATAATACATGTGGTTGTGTGCTTCATCCCTGGCTCAGGTTTCCCATTGATAGTAAGTCACGGAGGTCTGATTCGCTTATCCAACACTAAATTCTCCAACTGATCCCTGGAATAAGTTTTTTTTCTCTGATTCCGTAAATACATTTTTTTCATGTGAAAATTTGTCTTCAGTATTTTATATGTTTAACACTTTGAACACAATGTGTGCTGGAGTTGGCAAGACCGTTCTACAACAGAATGAAAGTACTTGATTATAGTACCAGGACTTTTATTCTGCAGTACCATAATGTGAACTCCGTACCTGATGGTGACGATCTGCCCCACGTCCAGAGCGTAATCATTCAGCTGGGCGATGAAGATCGCAGCCACTGCCTCGTAGAGCGCCGTGCCGTCCATGTTAATGGTGGCGCCCACTGGGAGGACGAAGCGGGTGATGCGTTTGTCGATCTTGTTGTTCTCCTCGGCACATCGGAAGGTGATGGGCAGGGTCGCTGAGCTGGAAGACAGGGATTGGTCTCGTTGGTCGGACCCTATAGGCTGGTTTTTGATTCATGAATATGACAGTGAAATGAAGTTCTGCTGTCATGTTGGTGAGGGTTGGAGGAGGATCCGTGGATGCTGACCTGGAGGAGATCATGAGAGCGGTCACCAGAGCCTGGGTCATTCCCAGAGTGAATGTGTACGGGTTCTTCCTCACGATCACGAAGAAGATGAGTGGCAGACAGATGATGGAGTGGATAGCTAGACTGAGAAATAAAAGACAAAAGAGTAATTGGTTGTGAATACACTGAATTACAAATAAAGTACAAGTGAAGGCTAACTAAAATGATAGAACATAAGTCTGGTTAGATGGAACTTTATTGTACAACGCTACCTCCGTTTACGAGCTTAATTTGTTCCGAGATCTTGCTCGCAAACCAAAAAACTCGTAAACCGAAACAAATTTCTCCACTCTAATGAACAGAAATCCCCTTTGTTCCTTCCTTATCCTCCTACTTATGACTCACTAAACTCTGACTCACTCCATTCCTTCCAAGCGTAAGCGAACACGAGCGATCGGATATTAGTCTGCGAGTGTATGACGCCAACCGAGAGCGAGCGCTAGGGAAGCCGACCTGAGATCCATTTGTTTTTCGCTCTAGTCTTCGGGCGCAGAAATGAAGCCCATGATCGCGTCTTCCACTTCTTCAAACAGGAAGCTGGTAAACCAAAGCAGAGCGCTCGTATACCAAGATAGTTTCTTACGAGACACAGGTTCTCGCTCGTGTCGGGAAAAATCCCTGAATCGAGCTGTTCTGTTAATAATTACGAGCTCAAAACCTCCAGCAATGAGCAGAACCAGTCCCTAGGTAGAACTGAATACTGCTCAGGTAACTACAACACCGGGTCTAATATGAAAGTCCAGCGCCACAAAATTCTTTATTTTTGACAGGAAACAAAAATCCGTTGATTATGGCAAAAATGTCCTTAATTGGACTCAAATAAAGTCGTTAAAACGTGTATTATTTTTTGTTTGTTATAAATGGACCTTATTTGTCTGGTTTTAAAGTTTCAAAATAAGCATGTAGCACTGTTTCGTACCATCGGGACAATAAAAAGATGAATGAAGTAAAATAAAACAACTGGACACGCTGATATAAACTCGAAAACGTTCCAAATTCAATAACTCTTTCAGTTTGCTCACCAACCAAATCAAACGATTTAACCTGAAAGGCAGCAGAGTTCTGTCCTTTTTATGTCCAGCATTGGCTTCCTGTACACACTGTACTCTAAACGATATACATCATGTTTGGATTATATGACGTACAGAATAAACGTTCATCTGTGATACAAGAGCCGGAGGAATAACCAACAAAAAACGGAGAACAGCCTCAACCAATCCCACGTATGTCTGATTAATAATAATAATAATGCATTTAATTTAAAATGCACTTTACATTTGGATCAAATCTCGAAGTGCTACAAAGTAAAAGCAGATAAAAGCATCAATAAAAGATATAATAATAACTATATAAAAGCCTGACCAAAAAGCAGCAATGTTAATTAAAGTTATAGGTTCTGCTAAAAAGGAAAGTTTTAAGTCCTTTTTTAAATGTGTTAGTCGTCTGTGGAGCCCTGAGATGGTCAGGGAGGGCATTCCACAGATGAGGGGCAGCAGAACAGAAGGCCCGATCACCCATGGTGCTGAGCTTAGTCCGGGGAAGGAGGAGGCAGTATGAGTGGGTAGAACGGAGGGGGAGTCATCACGAGAGGTAAAAACAAATAATGATAAGATTAGATATCAATATTATATATTAATATTATAACAATATGTGGAATAAATATGAATATTTGTCTGCTGATATGTGCTATAGAGGTAATTTCTGTATGATTCCAATCATTTCGTTCGATTTTTATAAAATAAATTGCTGAATTTGCGTATTTCCTCTTTGGAATAGAGAGGAGAGGTGTGAGGTGAGGCAGCTAGGAGCTGAGCCTCGTCTCAGATCGAGCAGTTCCTCACAAACTGGGTCGAACCTTTTGCTCTCTCACTGTTTGTCACCAATGTAATGTTTGTAGATACTTTTATTATACTTCCTCACTGCCCATAGAACAGGTCGTGTATTTCACGTGAGTGAAGAACGTATTTAGTCTCGCTGATCCGACATAAAAGCGTGATGAAGAAGCAGGAGGTGAGGCAGCAGTACCTCTGCCTCACTGAAGGGGGCGTGCTGAGCCCACGGGTTTATGCTGGTTCTGCTGCTGCTCTACTTCTACGTAGAGACAAAATCAGAGTCATTTTTACTACAGATATCTGTTTTTTATGTTTTGCTCTCACTGCAAAATGAAAGATTCTATTTCCAAGCCATCCCAGGAAAATCTATCATTAGATTTAAAAAAAAAAACAGGCAGAACCTATGATTTTGTCTCTGTATGAATTATAGAATTGCGATGGCATGGATCTATGGCCAGTGAAAACCTGTAACAGATTAATGTCTCTCAATCTCAAGTTACAAGAGGAACAGAGGAAGAGGAGGAACACACATATGATGAATATAAGAATACGAACTAAGATGGACTGGAGATTAAACTTTATGCTTCATTATTCTAAATACTTTTTCTCTCTCTCTGTGTTAAAGCCTATTTTTAACGCATCAATTTTCAATACTTTTATGGGCAATTCATGAAATCAGAGTACGCGATCTTCATGTCCTCGGGGTGAGTGTGCACACAGCCTCGGACCGACCCGGCGCCCAAACAGAGCGGATTTACGGTCCGGTCTTTAACGGCGTCACCAGGATTTAGAGACGTGAAGCTTCGTTACGGCGTTTGCAGGCTGAGCAGTTTTTAATGTCCTCGGTCATTATCAGCGCACACACAAGGGTCACCTTTAACAGAATCACAGGAGGGCCCATCGGTCCACATGTCAGACATAAATCACGGAATAACGGCAGAGCTTACCCGGTCAGCACCGTCACCATGTACAGACCCATCTTCCTGAAGATTTCCCAGTCCTCCACCTCGATGATCTTAGCAGCGATCAGGAACAAGATCCCCACCGGCATGTAGCTAAAAAACAGAGACATCAAATGTCTCATCCTTTGGGCGAAAGAATGTTTATCTTTTATTTATTTCTGGTTGGAAATCTAAAGTACGATCATTCAGCTTCGGCAGAGGAAAGAGAAACGTTGAGTTTACTATGTAAATATATCAAAAATGTTTGAAAAGAAGAGGGCGAACTAATATAAAAGTAACTGTGTTGTGTACGACCAGGTTTCTAAAAGGTTTGTTTAGAATGTCAATTTAAATACAAAAAAAATCTTTCAAATAAGAGGGTGTAGGAGAAATTACATTGAGCAGGAAATGTGAATTTGTTCATGTGTTTTTTTTAGTTATTTCTTTTTCTTTCTTCTTTGTTTCTTTTTTTTAATGATGCAAAAAAAAACAACGTAGTTTTGCGGTTTCTGTTTCCTGTTTTATTTTGAAAGTTTCTATTGTCTTTCTGTTTACATTTCCTCTTATTGTTTTCTCTTTCGATTTACTAAGATATATATATATATATATATATATATATATATATATATATATATATATGCTGAAACTTTTTGATGTTGTTTATGAGAAAAGTTAATTATGGGGTCAAGTTAGTTCCATACACAACTTCCCCCACACCTGTGGATTACTCCTTTATACATACCACATTATAATTTGGACCAGTTTCATGGTTGCTTCATTCAAAGCGTCAAAGAATTCCAGGAGGATACGACCCCTCTCTCCCAGCTTCCCGATGACGAGGCCGAAAGCAACACAGAACACGATCAGCCCTAGAACGTTGATTCCATCCGAATACGACCCAACGATCTTATAGTCCTTAGTTATATTCTGCCAAGAGACGAGATGAGGAGGTTAGTCTGGGAGAAAACAAACATGTATGTATGTATGTATGTATGTGTGTGTGTATGTGTGTATGTATGTATGTATGTATGTATGTATATGTATGTATGTATGTATGTATCTATGTATATATGTACGTATGTATGTATGTACTTAGGTGTGTGTGTGTGTATATGTCTGTCTGTCTGTCTGTCTGTCTGTAAGTGTGTGTGTGTGTACATATCTATGTATGTTCTCATTGCATCATAAACTTGAACAAAGAGTTTCTCTTACCATCATGATTTAGTTTCTTGTTGTTTAAAGTTGGCCTTGTGACTTCATTAAAATTAAAAGACCTTCATCGTCCTCATCCTCTCTCACCGTGGAACGCCATCTATCTTATTCCCCCTCAAGTAAAAATATCTTTTAACATCCGAGCTCTTCTTCCTGTGACTGTTAACACCGCGCTTACCGATCTGAATCCACCAAACAACCCGATGGATCCACGTTGGAGGGTAAACCGTCCTCCGATGTTCTGACGGCCGTCTGGCGTTGGATCGGAGTCTGAATTTTACGTTTTGTAGATTTGATTCTTGTTGATCCCATGTTAGTTTACAGTGAGACAAAGGAAAGATAGTTTTCAAAAAGGTTTTCATGTTAACTATCAAACTATCAAAAAGCAAATAGCTGCCATGTTTGCAATTCTGCTGCTCTTAAGGTAGAGCAACTTTTGAATTTAGAGCAACTTTTGAGTTTAAAGCAACTTTGGAGTTTAGAGCAACTTTGGAGTTTAGAGCAACTTTGGAGTTTAGAGCAACTTTGGAGTTTTTGAATATATAATATTGAGTTTTAAACTGAAAGATAAATGACCTGAATGAAACGCTGTGAGACGGCGAAGCTGCGGTTCCAACTGAAATGTTCTTCTTCAAGCATAAAATGCTGCTGATGAGTCGTACCCTGAGAAACGCGGCTGACATACCTCTGCCGTCACGATGGTCGTCGTCAGAGGTGCGAGCGTCGTGGTCTCTGGTGATGCTTTCGGGGGCTCCAGCTCTTTACGCTTGGTCTTGTACTAAGACGCAGAGGAACGTTATGTAAAAACATTTCACCGTAAACTCAACCGAGCCAGGAGGAAGAAAAGAAACCGTCTCACCTGCTGGAAACAAGCCTGCACCAGATTCTCCGGAAACATGTTTCTGTTTATGAGAAGAAGAAAAAAAGACGTGATGAATGACACATCCCATAATGTTTTATAGCTGAAGTCATTCCTTGGAAGAAGAACCACTGCAACGGTTCTGGATGGGAGAAGAAGAGGGGTCAGAATTTATGTTCACAGTATTTTTGAGTCGTGGAGATAAAGCATTGGTTCCTTCACCAGAAACATGTAAAAACAGTCGGGTTGAGCTTTTCAGACGTCAAACAAAACCGCGGGTTGGATGGTCCGCTACATAACCCAGTGGTACGGGCTGATCACGTAGTCCGTGTTCTTAGAGTGTCGTAATGACATCATCTGAGGGCGTAGACGGAGTTTAACGGGTTTCAAATTCTATAAATGTTTGGATATTGGGAGGAAGCTGGAAGCTGTTTGGTGATAGATGGAATTGAAACTTGAGCCTTAGAAGAAACTGTGCCGTCCGATTCTTTAGGCACCCAGAGATGTTAGAACAAAAACAAAAACATCAAACAAAAATAAAAATGCTTCAATGTATTGGAGGAATATAAAGGTAAAACATTTATGAAACGGTTGTATATATATGTGGGATGTGAATAGTTGGACGTGACTCACCTGACGAGGTCCAGCAGCGTGTCCACTGTTGTGACATTGGGTGTGATTCCGGTTCTGTCCATGTTGTCGGCGGTCTGGGAGACTCCTGGTTTGATGGTCATCACCAGAATAATGCCTGGAATATGATGATGATGATGATGATGATGATGATTCTTAGCAGCGACAGTAGGTTTTTAAATCCCATCATTTAAACGAGCCGACGACGACTCCATAAATTATGATTCCGGCATCGACACTCTGGTGTGCCTTTGCACAAAAAGTCACGTTTAGAAACGTAGTAACGCCTCAAACTTACTTTTAACTGTTTGATACAACAACAACAAAAAAAAGACTTTCTAACCCATTAAAGTTTAGAGACTGTTTATCTTCCACCTGCCTACTTCTTATAAAAAAAGGAAGTGGATTTGTTGATTTGATAGAATAGAATCGCCAAAATGATCGAGGTAGTGTCTGTTGTGTATTTGTGCTTGAATGGAAACACATTATCCATCAAAACATGAAATACCTGCGACTTTTAATATCAAATACCACAAAAACAAAAGTTTTTTTTTCTCCTCTAATATCATAAAGGCTTAGGTAATATAAATATATATATATATGGAGTGGCGTTCTGTCATTAGGACAGAAGAGGAGATAAATGTATTTTTGTAAAGAAGAAAAGATCATTTTATACCTTTACACTAAAGGTGTGATGGGGCGGAGCAAAAAACTTCACTAGAGAGACATTTTATCATTTCTACTCCTGAATCCCACCAAATACAACATTTTCACCACTTCTGACAACTTTGAATGTTTCTGTCTACATGCCCCCCCAAAACACAGGTAAAGGTGCACCGCGTCAACCATCAGCCCTCCCCATCCAAGAATCTACGGTGGCCCCCAAGTGTCAAAACGTTCTTCATCCAGCAGCCTCTCAAGTGAAGAAGTTCTTTTAGATATATATATTTAGAAAAGAACCCAAACTCCAGCACATCGATTAGTTACACAATGTTTGGTGGTCTGTGTTGGTCTGAAATGATAAAAGGTGGATTTTTCTTAAAAATACTGAGCTCAAGACTCATTTCATAAAGTTAACAATGGTTAAAGCCATTGTTTTATTGCATTGTTTGAATATTTGTTAACTAGGTCATCCAAAAGGAATGAGGTGACATCACTTTGTATTGTAATCTAATCAGAACTTTATGATTCTGGGATGGGTCAACATCATTTATCAGGGTTTATTCAGCTTAGACCCACGGAATAGGTCCAGATTTATCCAATAGCGTTGGTCCAACTCATTTTGCAGTAGTAAGCATAACCTTAATCCCTGGAGTTGATCTTACCCAAAGAAATCAAGTTACCCCAACGGAACTACAAAGTGCTGAAAGAAACCGTCGGATCGGTTCATGCAGGTTCTACGTGATTTAATCATGTTTATTCGGCAGACATCAAATGATTTGGTGAATAAACACGCGTGTTTCATTCAAGTTAACGTAACAGACATGTTATTTCCTTTTTCTGAGTGTTTATAGGGAGACATTTTTAAAGTAACCCTCTGACCTGCATGTCACTTAGAAGAGGAACGAAGAAAAAAAGGCTCCAGAGACTCACCTAGAATAACTGCGATGATGGTTGTTGAAAAGTAATAGATTACAGCACGCAGACCTATTTTTCCTGATACCTCAGAGTCCAGCGCTGCAACACCTGCAGACAAAGTTTAGAATGTTTGAACCACGGCTAAACAAAAACACAGCCCAAAACTTGTGGTGCCAGACAGGAAGGGACTAAAATATATATAAAAATATATAAAATATATATATATATATATATATATATATATATATATATTAAACTAAATGCCCAAAAGAAATATAACCTGCAATTTAGTAAATGCAGTACGCTTCCGTACCTGATTGATCTCAGATAACATATGTGTGGGGTGACTGACAACTTCAGCACATTGACCTTTCAACCCACTCTTCCTCACACATTCAAAGCACATTGGCCTTCATCATTTCACGACGTACGACCCGTCTTACCTGTGATCATGCTGGAAATGATGAGGGGCAGGATGACGAGCTTCAGCATCCGCATGAGGATCTCTCCCGGAAAGCCAAAGTACTGCTTGTGGAGCTGAGAAAGGGAAGCATATTCTCGGACCACCACCCCCAGACTGATACCTGAAAGATCAAGACAGAGATGTGAAATCAAGCAGAATTTATTTCTATTTTTTAAATCAGTCACACATTTCCTCACATTTTGTCGATTCGATGGTTTTTATTTTATTTTCCACTGGCATCATCTCCTACTCAATTATTCTTATTAATGTCTTATCAGTCATACCAGACCACCATTGCAGACCGTTGTAAAACAATGCGATGACACGGCAAACTGCGCGTGGACGCCATAAATACGCTGCTCTGTGAAAGCGTGACACCCGCAGTAGGGCACCCGCTCACAGCGGGGACTGAGGGTGTTTTTTTTTAAAGAATTTAGGCACATGGTCTGAAGTCCAGTGTGTTTATGGTGCAATTTAACAATACGCTGCAAAAGCCACGACGCAGGACATTTCTAAAAACGATCTTCGTAAGCCACAAGACAACGGAAGCGTTTAGGAAGGACAGCTAAAAGCGACGCATCCCCGGACTGACTTTTTTATCACGCAGTCATGTGACTCGGAATAAATCTTTAATCGGCGTTGTGAAAAGAACAAATGAAGTTTATAATGACCCTTAAGATGCACATAAACCCAAACCTACGGAACACCTGTGTGTTATACATATAACTAGTAAATTCTCTAGTTTTAAATTGTGAAACTGCACCTTCTTGGTTCTGCCTGATGTCTGCAAGTGGGTCCAAGACCCAGTTCTACTATAATATGTCTGACTGCAGGCGATTTGAACAATAAAAGAATTATAATTCTTAATTACATCCCCGAAAAGTAAAGTTAGCGTCCGACGCCGCAGATCATTCGTGTTAACGCGATTACTCAAAAATAATAAATAAATATTAAAATGACATGTTGGTGAAATGCACAATTAGTAAAAGTAGCATACAATCTAATCTAGCCGTACAAACTTGATGTAGCATAATCGGGTTTATCTTTCAAACTGAAGATTATGTCATACAAAATATGTATAAAAAGTAAGTAGACCCTTCAATCAAATCAGACCATGTCCTCGGTGTGGAGATGTTCAAAGTTTTATCTTATCTTATCTTATTATGTTACTGCGGGTCAATAAAACAAACATTTCCTGCTGTCTCAGAGCACCAGCAGCATTCCTGACCACACCTCCGTATAAAACCAATACTCCCGAGGGTGCATCCATTGGCACAAGTACATTTGCTGCGCTGGGTGTGAACATCAAACAATTTCGGGAACACGTATATCATGTACTGGATCTTTTCAAACAAATGATTCAAGTTGAAATTTCTTAACTGCTCTAAATTAAATTAAAAATCAATTTGGTGATGGTGACCCGGAGGACATCCTCCCGGACCAGGAGAAGATCCTGGACAGTGTGTGGGGTACCTAGTGCTGTCGGATGCAGTGGTACATAATGTCCCATTGGTGCTCAGTTGGATTTAGGTCAGGGGAACGTGAGGACATGTCAATGGCGTCAACGCCTTCATCATCCAGGAACCACCGACACACTCTGGTCACACTCACCAGTGCATCCATGGTAACGCACCCCCCTACCTAAAAGAACTACTCACCCCACTGACCTCAACACGATCCCTCCGTTCTACCCACTCATACCGCCTC